>CAHIKZ030000921.1:792500-965000 GCA_903632075.3 Acanthosepion pharaonis | reverse complement strand
AGTTTAAGACCATATTCACAAACTTTAAAATAAAAACGGAAAAGAAAGGGAAAAGAAAAAAATATATATACATGTATTGTCAAATGACCGGATGTATTGTAGCGTCTTGTCTTGTCGAACGTAATTTCAATGAAGAAATGAATTGAATAAACATATATATTTTTTTCTTTTCTCAATAATTTTGTAGTTTTTAAACTTAATAGTGATTAAATTTGGATTTTAAAATTGCCAGTTTTTAATTTTAATATTAAATTTTATCATAAATTTATAATTATTAGTTAGTATAAATTATTTTTAATATTACACGTATTTAAAGATCTGAATAGCTATTATAGCAGGATTTTAGTTGTCAAGCTTTTTGAATCTTTCTATACTTCGTTTTTTGATTGGTTATTCTAGCTTTTGTAACAATGTTTCCCCTAGTGTAGGATCGTTAATTAATCTGAAACTTTTAAAAACCATTTATTTTCTTTTTCAACATCATCACTTGATAAGACACAGTGTGTTGAAACAAAATGGCTATTTTTGTAGTGATTTTATAACATACTTATGTTATAATTTTTTTATAAAATATAATTATATATATATATATATATATATATATATATATATATATATATATATATATATATATATATATATATATGAGATTGTATCTCTGAAAACATTGATACATATGTTTGCTTTACTAAGTTTTGGTTTAAAAAAAAAAAAAAGGCTTACTTTCCATTTGGTTGAGCATAGTTCAATAACTCGGCATTTAAAGGAACACTCATGTCTACACTCGCAGATTAGATATTAGTTGAAAATACATCTATGTTGCAAAAACTAAAAATCCTTGAAGCTCTTTATATAAGCATTAAAGCCCCAAAATAATCAACAAGTATAGCAACAAAGTCCTTAAATACTTAGAAAAAAAAATTTTATGTTTGAGCAAAAATGGAAAAGTTACTTGTCTTATATTGAGGTGGGTGGACAACATGTGAAATTTGAAATCTAGAATGCTGCAGAAACAGTAAAAAACTAACAGTTGAAATGTTTTGAACTTACAAAAACAAGTACATGCTCACAGACAGCTCAACCCCCTGAAGATTCTCAGATGAGATTGAAAGTACTTAGGGAAATAAAAACTTAAAGAAAATTTTGGTAATTTTCTTAATCAGCTTTATAAGGCTATCAAGAAATTAATCTGAACTTGGAATGATCACAATGAAAACTAATCAACATATGTCTAAATTAACCAAACCTGTTTGAAAAAACGAAAATATATATATATATATATATATATATTTTATTTTGATATTTATAAAAGCTTTGCACTCAAAAGTGGCATTAAAAATTACTTTTTCTTTTTTAACAAAAACTTGTCATGAACAACAGTGGTCTGATTTTCAAAATCAGGCTGAAAGATTATTGAATGGTTTACTTCAGGAGTTGAGGATTCTGTCCAATTTATTGTAGGTAAAATAAACAAAATTAACTTTTTTTTAAATTTATATCACAGCCATTATACACAACAGTAAGCAAAGAACCTTATCAAACCTGAAGCTGTTTATTTCAGGTCTCTGCTTCATGTCACAGATGCGTCCCCAGCAATCTAATGTTTGTCATTTTAATTTTTTAGTCAGCAAAACCTATTGGAATTTCTGAAAACTTTTTGTGGAATTGGAAACTGAAAGTGGTTAATCATGCCTAGGAGGAAGAAAAATAAGAATAAGAATAAGAATCCTGTTTGTCCTCCGCCAACTCCCAAAGAATCCTGCAAATATTGCCATAAATCTAATCTGAAACTCTCAAAGTGTTCCAGATGCAAAGATGTCTTTTATTGTTCAGTGGATTGCCAAAAGAAAGACTGGGTTAATCACAAGAATTTCTGTGAACCAAAAACAAGTGAACAACAGTCACCTGATCCTCCACTTCCAGATAAAGGTAGGTGATGTTGCTTATTACACCCTGTCCCTTCTGAAGGTGGTTGGGGTGGCATTGGTGAAGTTGTGATATTTGAATGCAACACTGTCATACGAGTATAATTTAAATTTAAATTTGGATTTTATAATATAATTTAGCTTTTTCATCAATATATAGAAATATTTTTGTGGATGAGCATCCTCATCATTGTTGTTTATATATATATATATATATATATATATATATATATATATATATAATCATGGCCTTCAGGGATGTTTTAAAGAAGACCCTTTGTTTTGCTTATGGGTTATATTGTCTTTATCCTTTGTGATAACCAAAATCTTTAACTTGCACTGTTACTTCAATAAATTTTTGTGGTTGTCATTTCTCCATGAGCAGCTGTTTTTTTCTGTTTAGACAAAAATGCCCAAAATCCATAATCTTCAGCTCTTTCTCTCGATCTATCATTAAATATAATGAACAATGACCAATATAATAAAGAAATATCCAAATGTTGGATGTTTTTTTTCTTTACTTACTCTTGAAACATGGTAAAACAAGTTTTTTTTGTCTGTTACATTTAAAATTGTTTGAATAATGATCTGCTGCCATCTATATACTAAATTGATGTTGCATGATGCTGCAGCATTAAATGATCCCAACAACAAGAAATTTCAATGGAACCTCGTCAAAGCACAAATAAACACATCCACACAATAATTACAACAAAATTGGTCCCTTTTAAATTTTTTGTGGGTGGTGTAATTGCAAAATGAACTTCAATGGCTCGAAGTAATGGCATCTCATTATTTAAACGATCATAAATCTTCTGAATTAGGATGTTTTGATGACTCCTTGAAAGTATAGAGCCTTCAGTAAAAAGCGAGATCTCAATCAATGACTTGTGAGAATTTATTAACCTTGAATGTAAAGCATTTCTATGTATAAAATTATCGGTACCTTGCCATTCAGTAATGGTCATCAAAGAATTCGGTTTATTTGGTAATTACTACTGGAAGCTTAATGCTTGTAGTTTTCTATTTTGAGGAAATCTTCAGAAGGGGGTGGGGTCTGTAAATGCATAGAAATACTTTTTTTTTTTTTTTTATTTCCAAGTGTAAATGTCTTGTCTCATAAAATTTACCTCTTTGATTCTGAAGTTGAAATATTGTTTATAGACCAACACTTAGAATTTTCACATGTTTCCAAAATGAAAAATTTATGCATTATTTTTAGTGGATACTTGTATTTGAGTAAACCCTCTGTTTATTTATTAAACAGTATATTTTCACCTACCAGCCTGAATATTAAAAAAAAAACCTTTAAAAAAATTTGTACCCTTTGACAGGAATCAAATTCCCATCCCACACTGCAAAGGGAGGCACTACTTTGTCCGGCATCCTTACCGCTTGTCCATGAAGGAACAGGTGGTTATGGATAAGCCAATTGTGCTTTCTCTGCCATGGATCTTTTTTTTTTTTCATATCTGCACAGTTTTGTATTTAAATATTATTATGTAGATCATTTTTGGACTGATTTTGCTTTGTGTAAAACAAACCTATGTGAAAATGTATTTTTATTTACAGAAGAAAGTTGCAACCATTGTGGGAAATCATCTGATGTTAAACTCAGGACATGTTCTCAGTGCCATGATGTCAAATATTGTTCCAAGAAATGCCAGAAGGCTCAATGGCCAAAACACAAAGTTGATTGTCAAAAGAAACGTGAGTAGCAGCTTTTTTGTTCTTTTATTGTTTATTAAAAAAAGTGCTGTTGGTAAAAATCTGAACTTGATATTCTTTACAAACTGTTTTTCACAATCAGATTTATCTGATTCAGTTGTCATTTGTGGTTTTGGTTCAATTTAACAAGTCAATGAAACTTCTAGATGACATGTCCCAATAACAACTTTCCATAATTTCCTCTCCTTTGCAGCTCTTAATAAAATTTGTCATTTTGTTATCTGTCCTAAATCTTGTTCTATCATCAATTTACACTTGCTAGGTAGTTTATGTTTTTTCTTATGTCCTGCCCACTTTCAATGTTCTCTGAATATCAAATTTTCCAAGCTTTTCTTATGTGTCCTAGAAATTTCAACTCTTTCTGATTCTAAGTGTCCTTTTTATTTCCATTGTCTCTAAAACTTCCTCATTGCTCACATGTTCAGTCCATAGTATTTTCAACATCCTTCTGTAGAACTACCTTTTTATTGTTTCAAGTCTCAGATTGCACAGCATTCACTGCCATATGGCATGTCTAGTGTTTTTGCTGCTCGAGGCAGCCCTTTTATTCGTACACCCATCAATTTTGAATATTTCATTTCTCAGATTCTAATGTCCCCCCCCCCTTTTTTTGTGTTTCTGTTAACATGCTATTTATAACTCCACATTGATAAATTATGAAATAAAAGTACAATTTTTTTATTTTTTTTAAATAAAACTGGGGATATGTAAAAAAAATGAAAAAAAGCATTACTACTTTTTCTAATTTGGGGAAAACTTTACGATATTAAAACTTGTTTGTTTATAAACAAAAATGTACTTTTAATAATTTATCAGTTTTTAATATTTATTTCAATTTTAACGAGTGGGGGGGTCAAATTAAATGTCACATTCACAGAAACAAGGTTCATTTTTCTTAACAATGTAAGAAAAAATGCAATGTCTTTAAATTTTCTTTTACGTAGCAAAGTAGTAGACTAAATTGAAGGTCTGATAAAATTAAATTCACTTTTAAAAACTGAAATGTTAAACTTGTAATTCTTAGTTTTCAGCAAAATAGACTATCTAAACAAAAATAAAACATTGCATTGTGTGGCAGACGTGATGAGACAGAACCTGGGATGAGCACAACTGGTCGCGACTTGCCTTGTCCCCACCAAAAAAGAGCCTATATTTGCTTAGCATGTAAAGCTACTGCAGTTGAAATGTGGAGTTCTTCTTCAAGTGACGTTCATGGTTGGTGGCTAGAAAAGTATGTCAGTGCGATTTTGAGACAAAAGGAATGACTTGAGGTTGGAATACCAGCTTGGAGAACTTGAATTTACTAGCTGGTTGCTGTTTTCTTTTTATTCGCTATACATTGTTTTACTACCATGAAAACTTGTAAATTGAAAAAAAAATAAAAAATGCCCATTTTTGGAGTAGTTTCTGCACAAAAAAAATTTCAATTTTTTAAATTTTTGTTCAATATTTCCAGGAAAAAAAATTGAATGCATGTGATATCCTTAAAGCATTGGAATTATTTAAATTTATTTATCTATTTTATAATTTATGAAAAGTAACTATTATATCTGTATTAAAGCTAGGCCTAAGATAAAAAAAAAGCAAAAAAAAAAAATTGGTTCACTTAATTTTTTTTTCTTTTCTTTCACTAACAGTTGAGACATGAAATTTAAAAATGTTTAAAATTTTTTCACACTTTTTGCTCACGTCTTGAGTGGGATTTATTCCTGCTAGCTGACAGCATTTTTTTTTTTTTTTTTTTTTTAGCTAGCTATATCAAAGACAAATTGGCTTCATTTTGAATCCTTATTGCTGCATTTTTTTTTTCCTTTCAAAAAATTATTGGAATTATAAAATTTTCCCATTTCTGAATACTCTGCTTAGCTTTTGGAAAGCATCAGTGTTGCATTTTCTGTCCTCTGTTAAGATTTCTCAGATATTTCAATTGTTGTACTTTGATTCTGGTATCTCCTATTCATAATTTGCAATTTGGGCTCATTCTTTTGCTAATAACCATGCATTCTGTCGTCTTGCAATTGATGCTTAGTCCTTTCTTCTTGCTTTCCTTCATTACCTTCTATCGGCATTATTGTAGTTTCTCTTTTGTCTCCTACTGCATATCTTGTGTTAAAATTGTGACCACCAATAATAAATCCTGGTAGTACTACTAATTCTCACTGTATAGGTTGAATAAGTCTGGTGAGAAGATGCATCCTTCACTTTACATGCCTTTCTATTTTTGTATATTTACTGAATTCATTTTCTATCTGTTTGCAGCAGTTTTGCTGCCAGTATAGGTTTTGGATTATTCTATCTTTTCCTAATAAGTCAGTTACCTAGAAGTTCCAACATGTTTTTGTGATGTACATTTTCAAACACTTTTGCATAATCTATAAAACAAGTTAAACATCCTTCTGCATTTGTATTGTGCTTTCTCATATCCTGAGCATAAATTTTACATTTTTTGTTTCAGTGTCTTTAACAAACCTGCACTGTTTGTGTCCTATTTCCGGTTTGATTCTGTTGCATGCTCTCTTCATCAGAATTCGGATAAGCTTTGTTATATGGCTTCATTGTCTGATGGAGTTTACATTCATTTGCACATGACTGAAGAAAAAGAATTGGAGAATCAATAAATATAAATTATAATTTAAAAGATTTGAAAGTCATAAGTGACTTGTTTTTAAAAATGGTACAATGATTAAAACATCACTTGAACATTTTTTTTTTTTTTTTTTTTTTTTTTTTATTTAATTTTTTATATTTTTATTTCAGTAAAAGTTCCAGATAGTGTCTACTTAATTGCAAAAATGAGGCATCCAAAATTTCAGATGGTTACAAACTTTGATGATATTGAGTCATTTTATTACTCTGGCGAAAATGTGCTGCTTTTGATAGCACTAATGCATAAGACTGCATTCCACCCTTTCCGACCATGTATGTTTGTAAGGGTAAGTAATTTTATTAGTAGTATTACTGGTAGCAGTAGTATAATAAAATAATTACAACTGTTAACCTGACTCATATTCAGTGCTGGGTTGACTCTGGTGTAAGCATCATCAAAAATGAATTATTTCCCTTTTTCAAAAAATTAAATCTGACAATTTACTTAAATTTTCTAAACTTTAAATCTGAGAAAAATAATCAAATGAAGAGGAAAGAAATAGAATAGCTGTCAAGTTTTTGTTGCCAATTGATTTTATTTTTAATTAACAAATTCTATTTTCTTTCTTGTCAGGATGACACCGGGAATGAGCTTTTCTTAATATTTTATCTTGATTGGGATGAACAAGAAACTTTCCCTTGGGCAAAATTCCAACTTGGAGACTATATCTGTGTCATGTATCCCTACATTCATCAGTTTCTTGATGGTTCCGTAGGATTTCGGATTGAATCGCTCAGCAATGTGAGCTTCATTAAACGTATTTAAATTTGTGGATTTCAAGAGAAAAGCAAAATAAAAATTATGGCTGCTGCTTGTGACTACATTTTAACCCAAGTAATGCATCAAACCAATGAATCAAAAGTGATATCTTTCATTATATATATATATATATATATATATATATATATATATATATATATATATATATATATATATATATTTTTTTTTTTTTATTATATTATGTTTTTATTCTCTCCCCAGTTTGTTTTTTCTCCTGTTTGGGTTATTTTTGTCTGACAGCCCTTCAGTGAGAAAAGTTTTTTTTTTTTTTTTTTTTTTTTTTTTAAGCTATTCTGAGAGGAAATTTTTGTTACAAGTAAAAAAATTGTGAACAAATAACAAAATGTCTTGAATGTGTCTAAACTTTCATCTTGTGATGAAGATAAATAGGAAAAGTGAAATATGGAGGCTTTGTATTTTTTCTGAACCAGTTTCGGGGGGGGGGGCTGTTTTTGCCTGTAGAGTGCTATGTGTTTGTTTGTTTGTTTTGGTTTTTTTGGTGGGGAGGGGCACTGCTGAAAAGTTCTTTACTTTGGTCCACTTCCAAAATTTAACAAAATGAACAGATTTTTCCCCTTTTCAAATCTCTTGTCTCTAAGGACTCTCTAGCACGTACCTCCCAGTGTAAATTTTGATGCAGTTTTTTAGATTTGTACTTTAAAAGAAATACTCTGAAGCCACCCATGTGTCGTGTGTAAAATCTACAACTGTTTGTTTTAGCTGCCACTTAGGCTCATTTTCCTTTTTACATGAGCTTTTTTTTTTTTCTCCCACCACCAAAAAAAATTCATGTAAATATTTTGTGCGATCAAGAGATATAAATTGCTTTTATTGAGTGTAATAAAACAAGACGAAACAAGTTTTGTAAAGCTACACTCGTTAAATATTAGATAATTTGCAAATACCCGTCAATTTCAGTTTCGTAAATCAAATTTTAACCCTTGTGATCATGGGAGATAATTTTTTTTCTTTTAGTTATTTCCCTTGAAAGATATAACTTGATAGAATGACATTGAGAAAATTTGGTTTTCCTGATTTTTATACCCAATGAAAGACTGATAAATTCCTGAAAAACATTTAAAGAAGTGGGTAGGGGTAGTTTATTTTTCAGTTTTTTTTCCTCTCTGAAGCATTGAGGATTCTTAAAAATAAAAATTTCATTTTTACAACTTTTTTTTCCTTAAAACTGAATTATCAGGTATTTTGAAAAATTTTTTTTTTTATATCAAAGAATTTAACAGTGAAAAGCTATTGTTGCATAGTTATTTTTATATTAAAATAATCTGGTACTTCTTCAGGAAGAGTATTTAAATTTTAAGTGTAGCAACTGGAGGTTGACAAGGTTGTCCTTGAATAGAGGATGAGTCTTCATGAGCTTTTTGTCAACTGAAAAATTTTTTTTCTACTTGTATGGGCCATGTCCCTTCATGACATGGGTGACATCACTCTCCAAAACTTCCTACCTTTTGTGGCCCTTAGCAGTTTTCTCCTTTTGCTGATGAGCCCATCAACTATTTTGCCATTTATGTGCACAAGATTATCTGGACTGTATTCATTGATTTCCTGCTAAATAGAAATCAATAAAAGTATTTAAAAAAAAAAAAAAAAAAAACCCACCCCAATGCAATTCATAAACATAGTGAAGGAAACAATCCTAAAATCCAAACGAAAAACAAAACTTTTTTTTTTTTTTTTTTTTTTTTAAATCATGACTGGAGGTCTCAAACTTAAGTTTCATCATCAAAATACTAAAGAATTTTGATCATTTTGAATCCTATCTTTAGCACATTTGAAAATTTTTTTTTTTTTTTTAAGCAGGTTGACCAAAGGTTAGTATGGGGAAATTTAGTCTTTTGCAGTAAAAAAAAAAAAAAAATACATTTGGAAATTCATGCAAAAATCAAATTGGATTTTTGGGAAACTTTTTTTTAATTTTAGGAACTTTCAAGAAATTAAATGCCAGGATATTTGTTAATATTAGTTAAAAGCAAGAATGTAAATTCTCAATTTGATGCTTTGAATTGTAAAATAAAAATACAGTAAAACTGACATTTAATTTAATTAGGAAAGCTTTTACGAATAGATATATTAAGAACACTATTGTCTTGTGAAAAAATTTTTGAATTTATACAAGAATTACTTTATTTTTCTTTTTTTTTTTTTTTAATCAGAAAAATTTATTACGTTTTAAATCTTTTAAAAATGGATGGAAAAGCTTAATGCAAATAACACTAATATTTAAAAAAAAAAAATAAATAAATAAATAAAAATAACATTTTTAAATATATATAGTGAAAAGGAAAAAAAAAAATTCAACCTCAACTACTTTAGAAAATCCAAATGACAACTATCTTATCTTGTCAAAAAAAAAAATACTAAAAATTTTTCTATCCATTCCAGAAATTTAAAATATACCATCTATATAAATAAAACGCAGTGCATGTGTGGCTTTGTGATAGGATCATAAAGAATGGTGATTTTTTTTTTTTTTTTTTTTAATAAAAATTGCATGCAAAATAAATAACAGATTGGTTGCATATAGGAAGAAATATTGAATAAAGATAAAATAATTTTATTTCTAAAGTCTTATAACTTTTGCATACATAGGATGCTAAAGACCTTCCCAAAAGGTGACTTCTAGGCTGGCAGAAAATGTCAACTTCACTTCAGACAACACAGGAATACAATAAACCATTCAAAATAACTTAAAAAAAAAAAAAAAAAAATTCATTGAGAAAAAGTACAGGTGATATTCATTACCAATTCATAAAACTGAATACTCCCATCCCCAACTCTTTCATATATATATATATATATATATATATATATATATATATATTGATTTAAAATATTGGTTATTTTCGCTACACAGTTCAAAAATGTTTCAAAAATTAGAAAATAAAAGATGAAAATGGAAATTTTGCTTTAAATTAAAAGCATTAGCAAAATTCAATTTTTGGAGTAACTTTTTTTAAAACGGTAATTTTTTTAAAAACATGGTTGGAACTGTGTAAAAAAATAACCATATTTTTAAATCAATTAATTTTAATATTAATGCTCTGTAAATTTACATTGAGCACTATTTTGTAAAAATAAAAATATCTAGAAGAACACCGGATTTTATATCTTACTGTTCTTTTTATTTTTATATATATATATATATATATATATATATATATATATATATATATATATATATATGAGAGAGAACAAACACCAAGAAATCTAAAGTAAATTATAGCACACAGGAAAATTCCCAGAATTGTGACTAGAATCCATCATTGATATTCCTAAACTTGACAAAGCCAATTCCAATGTGAATGTAAGACTATTGAAAGAATGATTAATGTGGTACCTGGTGGGTGGGGGAATCCTATCCTTTCCAAAGTGGATTATGACAAAGCCATTGTTCATAGAATTCATCTTGAATCCTTGCTATGTTTGATCTTGACAAAAGCCTATGACAGGTCTTGTATATTAAGAGATTTAAATGACATCAGAAATGTGGCCACATACATTAAAAACTTCTTCTCACAGAACCAGCCACAATCTGAAGTACATTACCAAGAGACAGGTGGCCCTCAAGGCAATATGCATTCTGTAACCATGTTCAACAAAATTAAAAAAATTAACATAGGATTTGAGAAATCTTTACATGTAGATGACTTCTTAATCACCTGTTCATATCCCAACATGCAGTCACTGGAAAAGCAAATGCCAAATTGACTCAATAGAAAAATGGATAAACAATAATGATTTTAAATTATCACTCAAAATGTATACATACATTTCTGCAGAAAACCAATATATCACAATGCCAGTCGTTCAGAAGACTAAATTCTCAGGAATCATAATTGGCAACAAACTCAACTTCATAAATCACACAAATAATCTAAAAGAAAAATGTCATAGAATACAAAATCTTAAAGCAATCTCAAAAATTTACTGGAAAAAATACAAACATTAGATTATGACTGCATAACCTACAGCTGCACACAAATCTTACTCTTAGATACTTCCAATCCAGAACCAGACACTAAAATTCAATCTGGGAGCCTTCCAAACATCACCCATGGACAGCCTTCAGAACCTTCCGAACACTTAAGGTTCAGAAAATTAGCCCTACAATACTCATTAAAACTACAAACCCAAATAATCCAACACCTGAAAGAACTTTCAAACTATGAACACTTTTAAACTATGAAACCTCTCCATTGAATGCTGAATCAAAGAAGCACTCACACAAATAACCCCTCCCCCCGGACATTATAGCTCCTCTTAACACTACCAGATCAACTTAATGGAGATTTGACAAACCTCTTAATAGGCCAAATATAACAAATAACATCATAAATAGAATCAACTTTACCAAACTAAAATAAATATCAAGCCATATGTATTGATGGCTCTAAAATTTCAAATAAAACTGGAGGAGTTGTCACAGATGGACATTCTCACAGATTAGACTGCCAAATTGAGCTTCTATATTTACAGCCAAACTACAGGCCATTAAGGTGTTTTGAACTCATTAAAAAGTCAGATGACCAGAAATTCATATTTCCTTGACTCTGTCAAGTCTTTTAGCTCTGAACAAAGTAGAGTCCAGACATCTTGGTCATACTTAAAGCCTATAGTGAAATAGTTAAATCGCAGAAATAATATTGAGCAATGAAAAAGCAGATAGATAAGCTAAGGATGCTGTCAACATGACAAGCACCAATATTGAGATACACCATACAGGCTTCAGAAACATATCAAAAGAAAATGGCAAGCGATATAAAACTTAACCTAGATGATATTCAACCAACTATATGAGAATGGCTCTTAGATTTCAGGAAAATAACAGACAAAATAGTTTTATTTATCCTCCAAATAGGACATACACCAACTTGTCTCATCATGAAGATGTTCAGTATCTCTCACAGTTGTACATATAAGTTGTCATTGTCTCAATCACACCCAAACAAAATATTATCAAGCAAACAATGCAAAAGAACTCTTTCAAAACACTAATTTAAAAATTATCCTTAACTTATAGGAAATCAAACTTTATACTGAAATATAACTAAAAACTACCAACAAAACTATACAAAACATTTTTATATATTCTAAAGACTGGTAAGACTATAAACTATGTCCAACAGCAAGGCCTCCAATTTTTTTTTGAAAAAATATTACCAGCTATACGTTTTTGAGGAAAAAAATATTAACAGAAATAGATTTTTGACAAAATAAAAATATCACCAAGAAGAAAAAAAAATTTGTTGGCATTAGAATGACCCATTGAGGTTGATATGCCGTAAAACAAACCAAACCTGAAATGAAAAAACTTTTCAGAGTTCATAAAGATCCCCACTAAAGATAACTATGCAAAGTAATAACCAACTTGTATCAGAAATACAAAATAACTTTGATTATTAATCTCCAATAAATTAAAAAGAAAAAACAAATCTTTCACCAATTAACCTGTACCCAAAACTATCACTGATCCACATATATCATCAAGCTTATACCTAAAAATAATCATGATTCAAAAACTATTATCTGGCCATGACGATAATCTACATCTGACAGCAATGCCTTTGATCAGGTTTTCAGGAGCATGGAACTGCCTCTTAATCGCTTGTGTTCTTAATTGCTTGTGGTCCACCCTGACCCGGGGTGGCAGCATCTGTCAGGGTCCCAGATATGGGTAAATAGTTAATCCTACAAAAGGAGTCAAAAACTATGAAAGTATAAAAATACAGTTTAATACCAACAGTACCTTTTGAAAAAGAAAACTATTACCAGCAATAAAAATCTTGGCATTAAATAACCCAGTGAGGTTGATATGCTGTAAACCAAACCATTATCTGGCCTTAAATAACCAAAAATGGTTGAAGGGACATTAAACTGAAACCAATCATGCTCCAGTCTCCAAAGATTTCACACAAACAAATTTTGCTCTGCTCCCATTATGCAGAGTAGCCAGAAGAAGAGCTGTGATTGATCTGTCAAACCTTTATGCAAGTTAGTCATTCTTTCTTCAGTAGTAACTTTATTCACTGGAAATGATGTGGTTACAATGTCATCAGTGTTAAGTGTTTTTGTAATATGACAGGAATGCATGGTCATTTGTAATGGTGAATTCTTTGGGTTCTTGGTCACTTGAATAATATTCAGAATTGAGCAATTATTCACAACCATAGATACTTCATTTTATACTAGGGACGATATTCTAGTTAATTTGGTGACAGTAATTGTGAGTTCAGTCCCTGGGCTGGGCAATGTGCATTTGGAGTTGGTGGAAACTGAATGAGCAATAACTGAGCTGTACTAACATCACTAGACGTGGGTAGTGGAATTAGAACAATTTACCCCCAACTCTGTAGAATAAAGGGCCCAGTTCAAAATTCACTGTAGGTTACCCAGATTGACATACACCTGAGTATGACCAAAATGTAATAACAAAGATGAGGACAATAGTCCACATGTAAATAACTCATCCCAGAAGTTCAAACAGAAAAATGATACATTTCCTTATTTTTGATGATGCTGTCAAAAGAATTGTAAATTCTTGGATAAGATGTTTGAGTGGTACCAATTCACAATGAAGTTATTTTAAACTAAACTCTATTCATGGTAGACAGCACCTCCTCACATTTTGTCAAGCTGACTTGCTTACCTTGTCAAAAAAAAAAAAAAAAAGTTTCAAATACATCAAATTAATAAAATAATGGCCATTAGCCAATCCAGATATTAAAGATTCTGTAATGTTATTAACTCTGACCTGGCATCTTGGTTTAGGTTACTTTCCCACTACCATATAATGTAGCTTCCCTGTGCCCTTTCTATAAATATTTTCCTAGTAATTGTTCTCATGACCTTTCCTCTTTAGTACATAGACTTTATGCACATTGCTAGATTGGCAATTAGGCTTCACCATTTTACAGTTAAAATGTCTTTTATGTTACTGTAACTTCTATGCTAACAGTTTTTTATCTTATACTTTTTGCTTGTGGAACTCTCTTCCAGCTTCTTGCTTTCCAGTCAAATTTGATATTTGAAAAAGTTAAATGCAATGTCAATCATTATCTTCTATTTTCCTAATTCCTCTTTTAGTGTTCTCTCTCTTTAGTAATGTTTTTTTTTTTTTTTTTTTTTTTTCATATTATCTGACACTTAGCAACCCCTTGTGTCTTAGTGGCTTTATTGCTTTGCTTGAAGTGAAAAAAAAATTATATTAACACAGTAGAAAATTTGTGGTTGGTCTATCATTAAAAGTTAGAAAATGTGAAAATATTCAAGCAAACATGTCTGGGAAATAATATTAAAATTGAAATGACAGAAAAAGAAATCAATGTTTGATAAATTGAAGGTTACAGAATGTCAAAGAGCTCAATTTTAAGATGGAAAATAATTTGAGTATATATGATATATTAAATTGTTTCTGTGGCTCCTTTTTTATTTATAAGTAAAGATTTGTTGCATATTGCATAATAAAACCTAAAATAAGGTATCAGTAGTTTTAATTATGATAGATATAAGCTGAGACTCAATATATTGCTCATATAAATATCCGAAAAGTTTGCCATCATGAATTAGTTAATACCAATTTTATTGAGAGCAGAAAAATTGACTTGTATAATAAAATATGTATCTATATGTTCCCTTTTCTTTCCTTGGATATCATTGGTGGAATGAAGAAAGGACAATCCAGTGTCATCTTTTGCTTGATTGGTAAAAATAGTTGCTGTTTGACTATCTGAATTAGAATAAAAATCTAAAAAAAAAAACTCTAGGATTTGTATTCAGCCTTTTGAGGCTGTCTATTACACCCACCATAAAAACCATAAAAAAACCCCCCAAAAATACAGACATCAAATGTTTGGTTAAAATCCATTTTTTTTTCTATAAATGAAAACAAAATAATTATTTGAAAAAGAGAAAATTGATGTGAAAGTTTGTTTTTATATTTTTGTCCTTAAGATATTAACTCTTAATATTTGATTTAAATTTTGTATCTGAAAATTAAAATATCTAAATCAACCAGCTTTTAAGATCCAGTTAGCAAAGCTTAACAAGCCATAATCCCCACCCCACAAATTTGTGCTCATGTAATGGTTGCAATATTGTAAGTTGAGCCTTCAGGAAAGACTTATACGAGTCAGTTGTTCAATTTATTTTTACAAATTGGTAAATTTCAAGTTTCATGTCTGCTTCTTTTTAAAAAGCATAAAATTGATTTGTTTTCAGTATCTGTCTATATTTCTGAGATGAGGTATTATGTACACTATTTACATTATTCGGACTATTATCCTCATCTTTGTCGCCATGTTTATCACAATGTTTCGGCCGTTATATGCTCTGGCCTTCTTCAGGTGGTTGGAATGTTGAACTGAACCCTTTATTCCGCTCACTGGGGTAGACTGTTCTAGTTCCATGTCTAATGTAACTAGAACAGTCTACCCCAGTGATCAGAATAAAGGGTTCAGTTCGACATTCCAACCACCTGAATAAGGCCGGAGCGTACAATGGCCGAAATGTGATAAACATGGCGACAAAGATGAGGACAATAGTCCGAATAATGTAAATAGTGATTTGTTTTCCTTTTTCTGTTAGCAAGAGAAAATGTCGAAAAATTTCCATTGCAATTGAATGAGCAAATAAATTCAGAATATTAAGTGACTTATTTGGTGTCAATCAGACAAAAAAATATACAGCATGAACAGAAAGTCAGTATGTGAAATTTGTATCTATCAGCCTCTTTTCTCACATGTATTTCCAGTGGGCAACCCTGATGCCACCTTATGCTCTGTTCTCACCCACATTCTAGCTGGCTTCTATTGCCATCGATGACAGATTATGGTCTTTTCTCTTTCTCCTCAAAACAAAAGTCACAAAAAACATAACAAAAAGAAATACAACTAAACCAATGAACAAAAAAAGAAAAGAACTACCCCCCCAACCCTTCTTTCTCTGATATTCGTGGTATCCATTCCAACTTTTGCAGTATATAATCTTTCCTCTGAACAGTTGCCAAATATCTTTACACTTTGTGAAACTAATCCTATATGTAGAATAGATAACAGTTGATACTGGACTTAAAGAGATTAAGATTATCGTGATCAGGGAAGTAACAGTTTTGGGGGAAAAAATGTCTGGGTGAAACTCTCACCTTATCAGTGGTCCGACTTAGCAAGAGGGCAGTGTTGTGAAGCCTGGCAAGAGCGAGAAGGGGAGGTAAAAAATGAATCAAGTAGCAAAGCATATTGCTTGGTTTTGCTAGGGAGACAAGTAGGGAAATCCATGATTTGAATAAAGGATGCCCAATCCTTTATTCAAATCATGGATTTCCCTGGAAATAGAAAAATTTAATGTCTGAATACTGGCAACATCAGCACCTTTTAGAATGTTTAAGCCACATTCTTGGTGAGCATTAAAGTCACCTAAGACAAAGATGTTCACAAATGGATGGAGAGTTCTTAAAGATTGCAACAACAGATGATGACTTCTAGCAAGCAGGAAAGTGGGAGTCAGCAAAGTATTTATTATACAGCTTTCAAGAACACTTTTTAATGACTATTACAGGGATACCATTGGGTCCATCATGCTTTATGGGGATCTAGGTTAGAGAACAAAATCTTAGGAGTTATATACATATCACTCAACAGAGGATCAGTTTTAAGTGGGAATTTAGACAGTGGTACTTCAGGTGAGTCAAGAGTAGAATTTATGGGCAAAGCATTCAGATTTATCAGCAGAGGATGATAACATATCAAATTGATTGAAGAGGAGAGGAATAGGGGCTTTACACCTATTTAATGCCCAATTACAGTGCTGCCAGTAATCACAAGAGTCAAGGTTGTTAGAAATTATGCAGTACCTCATTCTCTTGACAAACAGGAACTTAGATCCTTCAAGGACTTGCTTACATTTATTACGAGCAGCAATGAATAGATGCCTATTGTGATGGGAGCTGTCACACTGGTATAATCAAAAAATAGTGGTTCCTGTGTAATATAATGGCTGAGCATGCTGCTGTGAACCATGAGGAGGATTGAGGTTTCACTAGTATTTCCAAGAAGGGATAAATGTGTCCATGTTGGCTTTGACCCAAGAAGAAACAGCAGTGGTGCAATTCTGAATTGGAAGGCTAAAAATGTCAGTCCAAGGGACAGCAAAGAAAATCACAGTCTCTGTCAGAATGTTGCTAACAGAAAGAGGGTCTTGTTGATAGGGGGTTTCTGTTTAATAGATGATTGAAATGGAATATCAATAGATACCACAGAGTGGTCCAAGTTAGCAAGAGGGCAGTGTTGTGGAACTTGGCAAAAGTGAGAAGAGAAGGGACATATAGTAGTTTTAGAAAAATTCCTTTTAAATTCACAGTTCATGCTTGGGAAAATTTCTTTAAATTCTTTTTTGTTCTTTGTTGTCCAACCACAGGAGAATTTTCACTTGGACTTTAAAATTCTTTAGTCTCTCTTCAGCTGGCTGGTAACCTTATGACTTCTTGATGTTCTCTTCTTGATGTTCAATGCCTTCTGCTCCTTGATGTTCATTTACCTTGTCCTCTTGCTATCAAAAAGTCTTCTTCCCACATCTACTGACCTGAGCTCTCACTCTCTATATATAATTATTTACCTGCTGCCTGTAATTATTTACGCAGCAAGATGTGGCACAAGGCCAAGTTTAAAGTGGGGTATCTGAGCCCGTAGGCTCGGGCAAAAATTCCCTATAGACCATGTAAAAATGGAGCCAGTTTCCCTGAGACAAGACTCTGCCCTTTGGGCATAGCCTCGTCTGGGGGGATACCCTCTGACATAAGCCAGTTGGAAAATTAGGCTTACGGATGTCATGGCTCCCTTTGGGTTGTTACTAGAGCTTGAGACTACGTCCCATTGGTCAGTATATACAAAAAAAAATGTTTCCATAAACTAGAAATGGATCCTTCATAATTTTGGTGGGTTTTAACCACTTAGCCAAAAAAAGAGATACAAATGTAACAATTTTTTTACCCAAACCATCTGGCCTTCATAAAACTACACTTGACTGTGTTCTTAAAAAAAAAAATAACTAGAAGATTAAACATTTACTCAAGACTAACATTTTTAAAAGTAGTAACATAACATTTTTATAAAAGTTAACAGAGAACTAAGAAAGCAAATGTGACTTGGCATCAGCATTCCTATCTACATTTGATGACATTTGGAAGCAAGAATTAAAAAGGGAAAATATCTTGCTTTTTTATAGGCTTAAAAAGTGCCCTCCCACAGGCATTTTACAGACAAAGCCAAGTGGGATGCCCTGCACACACCCATATATATATATATATATATATATATATGCATGCACACACGCAGTGGTCCGAAAGTCTTGCCACTCTAACCATCTCTTCAAGCTGTAGGAGCTTCTGAAATAGTAGAAAATAATATTATGTAGGAGTGACAAGACTTTGGACTACATTGTGTGTGTGTATATATATATATATATATATATATAATATATATATTGCATTATAATATATTATATATATTATAATTTAGGCTCTACTGTTGTATTGAGCATGGTTTTTTTTAAAAATAAAAATACTAAAAACTTTGGATTATTTACCTAATGTGTTCTTTCCTATTTTTCTATATATTTGCACACACACACACGTTTCATATCGAGAATATTTAACATTGAAAAACATAAAAAAAAAATGAATTATTTTTAATAATATGTGGAAATCTCCACTCTTTGCCTGATGACAGTCGTGAGGCCGGAAACCCATATAGCAAAATTATAGAAAATAAAGCATAATATTTAAAAACAAAAAAAATCCACATTACAACCAAAAACGTTTGCTGCTTCTCACTTCTTTTTAATATACACACTTTTGGAACTACTATAACCTCTTCCTCATATATATATATATATAACAAACTTAAGATTTAAGTGAAACTTAAGTAAAAAAACATTTCTCCTCTGGCCAGTCTAGTGCCTTTAAATTATATATATATATATATTTGTATCTGGTTGCTGAAGATTTGGACCAGAGAGAACAAATAAAGTGATTAAAAAAAGTCATTAATGATTATCAAGTAGTTTTCTGTTTGTTTTTGAGTCTAGATAAAGAAAGAATTTCTAATGCTGATTTTAAAGGTGTGCGAACTCTTTACTTCGAAGAGTGGCGCAACATACTCTTCCTGTATCCAGTGTAGTTCTATGCCTAACTCAACCAAATGTTAAATTCACTGTACGGTTAGGAACCCGGTTTTGGTCGAACCGGATGTTGATACGATCACGTGTCCGCACCATGACATCCGTTTTTAATACGAACATAGACAGCTCATGAAAATAATCTTTCTTTAAGTCTGGGGGGTGGGGAAGCAGCCCTCTTTTCTCTCTATCTCATAAAAATTATTTAATCATCAATCAGTATTAACCAAAATAATCCTTCTTAATCATGTCGATTAATCATAATAATGTTAGTTTAAATTACAAACAACTCCAGGAAGAATTTGTCAGTAAGACGAACGGGACAAGTGTATTTGAAGTATCACTTGTTATGTCTGTTTTACCCGCCACAGTCATCTTCAGAGATTGTCTTTATTTAGTTTTACCTTCTCTAGCCAATTCATCGTGAGTATAATAATTAATATGTATATAAATTAAAGTGACTTTGTTTTATTTTCTCTTTTATTGCAGTTAATAGTAATTAGAAATGTCATCGCTAGAAAAATTACAATATGAAGAAAGGAAAAAAAAAAAAAAAAACAACCTTTTAATTAAAAAAGAAGACTTATGTGACCGGTCTCATATTGTGAATATAGTTTACTTAAGAGTAAGACTTATAATTTTTGTTATCAATTTCAAAATATCCTTTGCAACCAATTCTTAATTTAAGGAAAGAAAAAAAAAAGTTGTAAGTTTTGTGGTCCGTGCGTGTGACATTTTGAAAGAATCACGATGAAGAATTCACAGCCGCTCTTGGCAAATAAATTGATTAATTGAAATAATCTATTAATTTATTAAATAAACAAGTTTTAGTTAGAAGAAACAAAACATCAGTAATTATTTTATTAAACATTGAACAATACGAAGGAAACTGTCAAGTGCGAAGACTTAAAAAGAAAATGTGGGGTGTTGAAAAAAAAGTGTTAAAAAAGGGAAGACTCGTCACTCACATGGACCACAAATGTTGACTTGTACCGAAAATGAGAATTCACATTTTTTTCTTCGACATTTTTTGTGGGGATAAAAAAAAAAAAAAGCATCACAGAAAAAATTTTCCATGTTTTCTTCAGGGTGTCTCCATATTTTTTCTTTATTATTTGTCAATCGTCTTAATTTCTTGAGAACAACAATAATAGGGTGGTTACCTGCTGTCTTCGCTACAGTTTTAAATGCTACTCAATGCTAGAAAACTCTCTCTACCCTACTATTTTACCAATAAGGAAGAAATGGATTCATTGCAATTTTTGTGAGAAAATGAACGAATGTTAGTTAACAGATTCGGCTTTTACACTATCCATGCTTCCTGTATTCCAAAATTTACTAAAAATCAGTATTTGGTAATTTTTCTTTTTTGCATTAATTAAATATTATTAAAGGAAAGAAATGCTGAAAAACATGAGGCTAGTAGGAAAAATCTCAAAATTCTTGACCAAATGACTTCAGTTGTAAAAGCAGATAACATCTTAGATTTGAATTAGATATACAATAATTTCATACCACAGTGCAGGGTGTCAGAAAGAATTGGATGAGTCTAATGGTGATTACGAAGTTACAGAAACTTGAAAAACTCACTCTGATCATTGTGATAAGAAAAGAACTCTTGAATTTGTTGGTGACTCAACATAGAAGCCTGCATCAAGAGCCTTGAGTTGGTTGTGCTGTCCTGGGTCAAGAATTTGGCTGCTGGAAGACCCTATGTCTGGCAACAGGACTCTGCACCATGCCACACAAGCAGAAGAATCCAGTCATAGCTGTCTGACAATTTCTGCAACCACATCACTTACATTTGGCGACCTAACTCTCCAGACTACAACACCCTTGATTATTATGTGCTGGGCCCAGTGGAGCAAGAGACCAACAAAACTCCTTGTACCACCAAAGATGAACTGAAAGCAAGGATTATTGCAGTATTCACCAATTTAAATAAGGAGACCATCCAGGAGAGTTGAAGTTGTCTGAAGGCCCTGGTTGAAACCAATGGCTATTTTATTGAATAAATTTACTCTAGTATTCCAATATATTTTTGTGTAATTTTGGTAAATATGTCAGTGTCATTTTCATTTTTGCATAATTTAGCCTACAATTTATACAATGCAGCATGTATATATATATATATATATATATATAAAAACTTAATTCTGGTAAAGCAACGACTGACCATCACTGTTAGTTTCATGCACAGTGTGCAGTCTTCAGGTGGTTGGTCTGAAGATTGCACCCTGTGCATGAAACTGACAGTCATGGTCAGGTGGTTGATTGCTGCTTTACCGGAATTTAGTTTATAAAATTTAGCTCTGCCACTATGTGTGGCATAGACCACTCTGCCCTTTTCGATGTGAAACCATAAGTAAATTCTTTTTAGAATTACTTATTTAACCTTCCTTATATATTAATTCAAATAAAATTTGTCATTTAGCTGATTGATATTATATTCATTACCCTTTTTTGTAATTGTTCAGTCCATTTGTCAAGCGCTCTCAGCAATTAACTGCTATTTTTCTCATTTTTTTGTTATCTTTATACTAGATTCGATATACTTAACTCTTTGTAGGTAGTTCTGTTTTAAATATTTATTTTTTAGATAAGTATATTTTTGCTGAAATAAAAGAAATATTTTAATGGTGAATAATTTCACATTATGTATAAAATCCAAATCTATTTATACCTTGATAATCTGTTGATATTTACTAAACTCATTTTACTTTGGCACAACATCTTATGTTTGGAGTACCAAGTGAGGATTGAATTCAATGCAGTAATAATGACTTGGGAGGCTAGCTTGTTAACCGCTACTTTATGCTGAGTGTGTGTTTGATACACTATTTGCATTATTTGGACTGTTGTTCTCATCTTTATTTATTACAACATTTCGGCCATTGTACGCTCTGGCCTTCTTCAGGTGGTTGGAACCAGTAATAAGGAGTGCCAGAGAAAAGCAATAACAACAAAAATTGCAATATGAGCTCTGGTAAAAACATGTTATGATAACAGCAAAAATTGCAATATGAGCACTGGTAAAAATATGTTGCTGAAGACATTATGTTTATAATACCCAGAAATTCATACACAGATGTCCTCATGGCATGTTGGTTAGATCCAGTGACAGGACCCAAAGAGTGTGAGTTCAATACTCAGTTAAGGCAGTGGAGAACTTGGAGAGGGATATTAACAGGAGATAACTGATAACTGACATCCATTAAACATGGCACGTGGAACTAGAACAGTCTACCCCAGTTTGACATTCCAGCCACCTGAAGAAGGCCAGAGCACACAACATCCGAAACGTTGTAATAAATATGGCAACAAAGATGAGGACAATAGTCTGAATAATGTAAATAGTGTATATAATACCTCAAATATGGCCAGATACTGTGCGTTTGATGTTTTCTTCAAAGAACATTGACACTACTGTCCCTATTTACTTTACAATTGATCTATTAATGTTTGTTGTTGGATATATATATATATAATTTTGTGTAACACTTTTCACAGTTTACACATTCTCTGAGGCAGAAGTGTTGATTTATACAGGATATAATAGATATACATCCCATGTAATGGTAAAAGATGTTAGTGACAATGGTGTCTTCATCTAATGTCTTACCATTATGTGGGAAGTATATGTGAGAGGTATCTCCATCACACCCTCTATATAAACAATCCCATTATTTTTTTTTTTTTTTATTGGTAATTTGCTTTTAAAGTTGTTTCTCTCTTGGCAATCAAATGTGTTCTTGTTTGAGTTGCAAAATGATAGCATGTTAATTTGGGAGTAAAGAATTGAGATTTAGTTCTTTGCTTTAAGGCAGATCCAAAAGAAATCTGTTTGTTACTAAGTGACCAGAACTAGGTAAATGAGTGACTAGAAACTGAAATTTTTTTTACCAACTCTTTATAACACAATACTAAAAATAACTTAATATTCTTTCTTGCAGGTTCAAATTTCTGTTTGACTTTTTGATAGTGGTTGTGATCTCGGAGCTGTCATTCACCCTCTTCAGTGACCATGCTCTGTTGGTTTTGTCGCTTACATTTCTCAGCATTGTCCTCTTGCTAACTACATTTGCATCAGATGCACGGGAGATGTTCAAAAACCTTCTCCATTCATCAAACTTGCTTCACAAACCCGTCTTCCTCAGCCAGAACAGAAACCAGCATCTTAAATTCATCAGTTATGCTCGTGCATGCATTAACGTTGCCACAGCAATCTGCATCTTGGCAGTGGATTTTCGTTTTTATCCCCGACGCTTTGCCAAGACGGAAACATTTGGTACTGGTGTCATGGATACTGGAGTCGGGCTTTTTGTCATATCAAATGCATTGGTGGCTCCTGAGGCTCGGCAGAAAACTGTTCGCAACAGGTAAGGGATGATAAAATATAAGTGGCAATTGGGGGGAGAAATCTATTTCCAGATAAACATGCAAATTAATTTTTTAACACTTCCAATATTGTGAATATGTGTTTAGAATAGAGCTGATAACTTCCCAACCCATCCAGTTTACTGATATTATTATTTTTTAATTTCTTAAAATTTGAAATTAAAATTCTTGAAATTTCATTTTTCAATGTTCTACAAAAACGGCAAGAAGTAGTCATTTATGATCCTGTGACGACCATGAAGAAGAAGAAAACCAAGTCTGACCTTGAAAAAGAATTTGTTCTCTATGCTGTTGAAAAAGAAAATCAGAATCAAGATCGGTTTCAGTTTAGCAAAGCCTCAAGATATGTAACTTTTGTGCTTGCCTAACAGTTTCGACCAATATAGCCTATCAATTTCACCCCATGCTACTTTAGATGACAGATTGACCCTGATCTTTGCGAATGAAGAAAGTAGTTGTGTATTGAAAGTTGTAGTTACATTCAGTAAATCTTTGTCTTGAGTGAACAATAAAGGAGAAAATGCTTCCAACAATGTTCTTATGTGTTGGAGGTACATTGTAATTGAAAAGTCAGTGATGGATTTTTTCTTTGCATAAATTATTCATTTCCTTAGGAAAGAAGGAAAAGAAAACAAGAAAAAGTTGTCCTAATTTTGTTTCTGATTTCTCCAGATTTTATATTACGTTTGGTAATTTTTGAGTGTTTGAAGAAAGAAAGGAAAGATAAAAAATGAAAAAGATGAAAGAAAGAAAAGAATGAGAAATGAAAAAATGTAAAAGAAAGAGAAGATAAGAAGAAATAAAAAAAAAAAGGAAGGAAAGGTAAAAACGAAAGAAAAACAAAGGAAAGATAAAAAGATAAGAGAAAATGAAAAAGAAAGGGAAGATAAAATGAAAAAAGATGAAAAGGAAAGATAAAAATGAAAAATTATTAAGAAAAAAAAAAAGAATTTATACAATTTCTCATTGACTCTTATCAAACAGATGCAAATATTGAAGTATCATCAGATAATGGTGGAATTAATTTGTATTCAAACCTTACCTTTTTAGGATTGTAGAGGTATCATATTTTAGGATCGTAGGGGGTATCATATGTGCTGCCACAACAGTAGCAGTGGTGTTAATAGGTCAAGACAGCCTGATAAAGTCCAACCCTCTCCAGACTGGTTTTCAATTCAGAATTTTGACTTTTCCTAGACCTGTTGCTACCCAAGGATGACCCAGTCTGTCCAGTTATTTACTCATAATTGATGGAGAAGAGATGGATTTATATCTTTCCCAATGGTATTAACATTTAAGGGAATGTAATAAACTCAAGTGGAATTCAAACTTGGCTCTCCAATTCCTCAGTCTGAGCCACTATCCATTATTTCATTGTGTCTTCTAATAATACTGTTGTGAAAATATTACTATTTAAATTTTCTATTCTGTATACTGATGTAAAATTTTCCCACATTTTTTTCTTGACAAACTCATTATTCAGTCATTAAAATATTTTCCGTAATTTCCCGTGTCCTTGTGCCACCTTTTTAGGTAAATTGTGTATTTCATTAAAAAAGTATGATTCTAGTTTTGATTCAATGAAAAATTTTTTGATGTTTTTAAACTTGATGAAACCACTGACCAGTGAAGTCCTATGGAGTCAAATAAGTGATTGTCTGAAGGCAACAAGTCTAGAGAATTCATTACATGCAGAAAAGCATTATGAGTAATGATGATAAACTACATCTGGCAGCAAGGCTTCAGATTGGGAGATTGGAGGTTTTGAGGTGCATGGGTTCACCTCTTTATTGCTGTTGTTCCCAGTTCCCCCCTACTCAGGGTGGTAGCACCTGTTAGGGTCCTAGCTATGGGCAAATAGTGAACCCCCAAACAAAAATGAACAGTACATTTTTATAATAAAATGATTTATATTTTTTTATAGCAAAATAACAATCAATGCAACATTAAAAATATATAAAAATACATTTTTGTAGTAAAATTACCAAGAATACATTTTATGATCTACAAACTGTATATCTGAGATAAACATAACTTTATCCTGAAAGTATAAAATTATGTACAAAATATTTAGATTTCAGCATTAAATAACCCATAGAGGTGTTGATATGTCACTAAACAAAATGAAACAGCAAATGTGAAAGAACTCTTTCATGGCATTAATCCATAGAATATCCTACAATTTCTAGTAGGAATCAAACTATTCCAAAATATAACTTCAACAAAACTACAACATAAAACATGTATATCACTGCCTCTAGTAATTATGTTCACACAAACATGCATATGCACAAAAGCTGAGTATCATCTATTATGTATTCAACTGAAAGCAGAATAACTTCATCAATATATATATATATATATATATATATATATATATAATATTTTTATTACTTCAAAGCTTTCAAGAAAAATTAAATTTCAGCATTAAATTTTTTAGAACTTAATTGGACTAAAGTGATGTTTATGTTGATGTAAATACACATGTGCACAAAGGATAGGATGAGAATTTTAAATTTAAATTAATTTTTCCATCACCTAAAGATCCACATTGTGATAATGAAAGAACTGCCAAGAAAGATGAAATGTTGTAAGAACCCGGATGTAAATTTACTGTGGTTGATCTAGCGATTAAAGCACTTTCTATACATTTTAGTCTTATTGCTTTCTCTTTTAATTAGATTAGCAGATTTTTTTTCCACTTTGCCATAGTTTTTTCCCTAAAATTGTTCTTGATATATAAAAGTTTATGCATCATTTTTCCTGTATTTTCAATGTTTTCTTGATGTAGAATTGTAACTAGAATTTGTTGTATTTTGTACGAACTTACATATAAATATGCCACTGATGAAACCATTATTAGTCAGAAGTCCCTTCAAAGGATTAAAATGTGTAACAGTTTTTTTCCCTTTTATCATTTCACTTACTTGTCATTAGTCTGATATATAAAGCTGTCTTCCTCTGCTTTTATCTACTAAGTCATGTGTCCTTGGGGACATTAGTCAGTAAATTTTTGGGACTTAAAAACCTATTTTTTTTCTACCTCATTTGTTATTGTTGCTTTACTTTAGCTCTCTATATTACTGGTCATACTTGTTTTCTTACCATCAGTTTGTGAGTTCAATCCCAGCCACAGCTGAAGAAGGCCAGAGTGAACAATGTCAAAAATATGAATGTGACAAAGATGAGGACAACAGTCCAAACAATTCAAATAGTGTAAATAGTTACAATACCTCATATCAGAAATATAGACAAACAATAACAATATTTACTCACTTTTATTTATTAGTCATTTACTTACATTACTTAACATCTTCCATGGTTTACCTTGACTTTTATAGTCTTTTAACCTGAAAAATATTTGAGTGGTTTAAATTTAAAAATTTTGAAAACCTGACAATATTTTTACATCTGTTTATAAATATTTGTTGCAAAATAAAATCCTTACATTTGCCTTGATAAAATCTATCAGAGGACCAAACACGTCAGCTAAGTTTTTCTTTTGTTATTTTACAGATATATTTTTATTTATATCTGAATGTTTACACACACACACACATATATATATGTACTACATAAACGCAAACAGAGTTAAAACCAAATTCACAATGGCTTAGTGGATAAAAGCATTTGCGAATTTAGTGATATATCAGTTATGAGTTCAATTCCTGGGTTGGGCAGTGTGTGCTAACTGAACAGTACTAAATAAAAATAAGAACCAGACAAGATATCCTTAGGGCAATGGAAAAGGAAGAGTCAACCCCCATAGATTAAATAAAGGGTTCAGTTCAGAATTCCCTGTGAGTTCTCCAGATCAATATACATCTGATGAAGGCCGGAGGGCACAATGGCCGAAGCATTGTGATAACAACAACAAAGATGTGGACAATAGTCCGAATGTAAATAGTGTAAATAAGCGTTTTCATATTTGAGTTTCAAGTCATTAAAAAATAAAGCAAATGTCCTGTGTGGATAGAAATTTCAGATCTTAAAAAAAAAAAATAATAATCTAAAAAAACTGATTCTGACAGTATGGATAGTTAGAACATTTTAGTTTGTTGAGTAATGGTTGATTTTTATTTCTTTTTCAAAATACAAGAATTTCTTCCTCACCTTTTCTTTGAAGTCCAAGCTAATTGAACATTTTTGATCTGGTGATTTCATAATGTAACTGTTACTTAGTGTTATGGAGTGATTTCACAGTGGAGGCTTGTATTTGTACTAAGTCGGTCCTAAAATAGGTTCAATGTACAAAACATTAGGAACTTGATATAATAGGTATAATGCAGAGAAATCTAGTTGTGGTCGCTGATAGTTTAGTATTCGACTAACTGTTGTCCGACATTGACTGAGTGACCAATCCACTGAGCGACTGACTTGTTACTCTTACTACTCCTACTTATTATAGGTGGGAGAGTCTATTAACTATATAATAGGTGTGTTCCACTATAACACTTAGCAATGATTTACTAAGCTTAAACTAGTAAAATGACACAAGTGTACAGTACCAGGTGTAGTTGCTTTTGTCTACAAGTCTAATTTACTAATAATTACTAATTAATTACTACAAGTCTAATTTACTAATAATTACTCCAGGATGAGGTTCATATTGAACTATACCAGTTTGTAAAAAATCTGTTTTGGGAATTATTTTTTTTAAAGAACTATTTTAATAACATTCCAAGTAATTCCTTTGATGATGATAATAATGAGTAAAAAGCATTTGCTTTTGTCTATTGGGAAGTTTATTTTGTAGACCACTTAATGGAATGGGTTTGATCCTGAATGGATATCCTTAATTGTTGCCTTATGCCAGACTAACAAGCTTATTAAATATCTACAATCTAAAATGAAAAATTGGCACTATTACACTTTTGCACCCCCACCTTTGTTGTAAGTAAGCATCCATTCTTTTCTGTATCATTAATGTTGAGATTTTTTATTTATATGACTTTTTTTGTGTATAATATGATTTTTATATAATGGTATTGTTGCTATATTATTCTATTTTTGTTATGTGCTTGTAAGAATATTTAAGCAAGTCATTTTTCATCATGTCTCAATTATTGAACAACTAGAAAGACTAACGCCATTTCTGGCTTGGTTACAATACATGCTAGGGGGTGGGGGGAGTGTAATGGTGCTGAAAAATCTTATAAACATTTCTGTCTGAATTTCTGGAATGAGGAGTTATTATTTACAATATTTGCATTTGGACTATTTGTTTAACAGGACTCGAAAACATGGGTGAGCAATAACAGTGTGTTACTAAAAATAAGAACTGGATGAGATATCATTAGACATGGACAGTGGCACGAGAACAGTTTACCCCTGTAGATTGAATAAAGGATTCAGTTTGGAATTCCCTTTAAGTTACTCAAATTGATATGTACCTGATAAAGGCTGGAGGCCATGACATCTGAAACATGGTAACAACAAAAATGATGGGAGCAATAGTCTGAATGTAAATTGTGTAAATAATTTTAAACATTTCTCTTTAATAATTTTTGTTTTTAGTCTAGTTTCTTTTTTTCATAGAAAAGATTCCTGCCATTGGCTTTCCTGCCACCTGATGCTTTCTGGAATTCATTAAAATTTCAGAATGATTATTTACATCATGTGGGCATTGTGCCATACAACCCCCCCCCAGCCTTCATCAGCAGGTGCTTTCCAATCTGAGTAACTTTCAGGGTAGATTGATCTCATTCTGTTGCCCATCTCTCAGTTTCTTGTTTAGTTCTTATTTTAGTACCGTTCAGTTATTTCAGGTTCCGTTTCCACTGGGTTCAATTACACACTGCCCAGTCCAGCATCTGATGAAGGCTGGAGGGTGAGTATAAAAGCCAAAATATTGTGATAATGACAGAAAAGATGTAGACAATATTCTGCATGTAAATAATAAGTCCTCAACCCAAGAAATTCAGACTGAAAATTTCAGAATGAGTTTTGGAATTGATATTTCCATTTTCAAGAAGAACTTACAATTATTCAACCATTTTGGAAAAAAAAAACAAATAAAAGGCATTAATATTTAATTTGCCATTATTTCTTTACATTTATTATTTTTTTTCTCATTTTTCTTTAGATCATTTCTAGACAAGATGTCAATGTTGTTTCTCTCGATAAAGTCATGTGTTCCTTTGCTAACTCTTGGCTTAAGTCGAGTGATGGTCATTAAAAGAATTGATTATCAAGAACATGTTTCTGAATATGGAACACATTGGAACTTCTTCTTCACATTAGCTGCAGTCAAGGTAAGATAATGGCAATAATATTCTAGCAAATATTCCTTATTCTTATAGAAGAAAACCAAAATAGTGATTTATTGATCTGTCATATTGTTCATGATATATTGATTTCAAGTTAATTGATTATTTGTTGGCATTCCACAGATGACATTTTGTGTGATACTGACAGCTGCATCAATTATCAGTATCACACAAAATGTCACCTGAAGATGACTGGAGAAAGAACTTTTTGAAACTTAAAAATATAAGGTACTGAAGATCAGATTCTTGTGAAGACACCTATGTAGAAAAGCAGCTTATTTACAGGTGGAAATTGGTACAAATGGATTAATCAGAATGCATGAACTGACAAAAACAAATCAAATACTAGAAAATCAACAGATCAAATGGTCAATGGCAAAACGCTGTATTTTGGTGAATTATGAAGTGGGCTTTTGCTACTAGGACCTTTCCCTGGCAATGATTCCAGACGGAATCGAAAGCCTGGGAAAATCAACTACTATTCTAGATAACATTATAATCTCATATATATGTATGTATTTATTTATCACAGAAAAATATGCACTGTCAGGCACATAAATTTCCTCTACAGAGATTTCTTGAATATCCAGGCTGGTAGACAAAAATAAATAAATATAGTGTTTAATAAATAAAATATGAGTATCCACTAAAAATAACATTTAAGTAATAAAAATCTGTCGGATTAATAAATAAAAAATCCATCCCCTTTCTTTGGAAATTGATTTGTTTACATTAGGATATGAAATTGAGCAGACGTGTCTATTTCAAGAGTCAGAGAAAAATCGTTGTTTCAAGGCACTCTTTAACTTTGCTTGGTCATCAATGCTCTCTGTAGCCAAGAGGTCAAAGCACATCAGATCTAATGACAGTTTCCACTAGGGGGATGCAGGTTCAAATTCTGTCAGAGAGTGTATATTTTTCTCTAATAAGATTTCTCGAATATTCAGGCTCAGACAAAAATAAATAAATATACTGTTTAATAAATAAACAGAATGTCTACTTAAATATGGGCCTTCACTAAAAATAATGCTTAAGTAATAAAAATCTGTTGGATTAATAAATAAAAAATAACTTAATAATGTTGAGCCCATGATAAATTTTACTTTTTAATCACTTTACCTTTCCTAGATATCATGCTACATTAGAACTAATAACGAGCTGCTTCTGTTGAAGGTTTATGAAAAATCTACTAACGAGAATGACTATATCAATTCTTATTCCCACCACTGTAACAAGATTAAATTTGGAATAATTACATGATTCTATTTAAGAGTGATAAGAATCTGCAGCTTACCTAAAGAAGAAATATACATAGAAAATACTTAAAAAAACTCCAATATCCTTATCATTTCATCCACAATACTAAGAAAATAGTATACAAGATATGCAACTGCAAAAAAGATAACAACAATAACAATGATAATAAACTAGATAAAAACGCACACATAAATTTATATATATATGTATATGTATATATATATATATATATATTGTGTATAGTTAGGCAGCAATTTTTCATTAATGCATGTTTCATTAAATAATATAGGTTTGTCTATTTATTTTAAGTTCCTTTCATATTGTCTGATAAGCTTAATAACATTATCATTGAAAGATGAAAGGAAATCACCATATTGATATATGTTTAAAAATCCAATTTAAGCTTTTTTGGCTTACATAAGCCACTATGAAAGATGACAATTACTTTTCAATATATCAACTAATACACGGCCGAAACAATAACGATAGTCTGTTTTAGTCGTTGCTTTGAAATTTTTCATGCAACTAATATATATGTATATATATAAAAACATTTTTGAAAGACATAAAAGACATTTTAGCTGAATATTACTTGACATAATTAGAAACAACACACACACATATACACACACACATCCACACATTGGTTCTTATGTTTGATTATAATCTGATTGTGTTTTTGTTTTGTTCTGAGTCAGACCAGTTGCCATCCAAGTGAACCCAGTTTAAGACCACATTTCCAAAGGGTATTAGCAAAAATATTGGATTTTTAAAATAAAACTATCCCTACGGAAATATATATATATAATATATAAATATATATATATATATATATTGTCAAATGACCGGATGTATTGTATGTTATCTTTTGTTTCAACACACTAATTTCAATGAAGAAGATAAAATAAATGGTTTTAAAAGTTTCAGATTAATAAACATATATATTTTTAGAATTTTCTCAATATATTTTGTAGTTTTTAAATACTTATTAAAAATAATCTATACTAATTAAAATTTGGATTTTAAAAAATTGCCAGTTTTAATTTTAATATTAAATTTTTGATCATATAATTTTATAATTATTAGTTAGTATAAATTATTTTTGAATATTACACGTATTTAAAGATCTGAATAGGTCTATTATAGCAAAATTTCAGATTATACATATAAGCACCCAGACATAATTGTCAACACACACACACACATCCACACTTTTGAATCTTTCTATACTTCGTTTTTTTTTTCTTTTCAATAATTTTGTAGTTTTTAAACTTAATGGTGATTAAATTTGACTGGTTATTCTAGCTTTTGTAACAATGTTTCCCCCTTTATTGTAGGATCGTTAATTAATCTGAAACTTTTTTTGAAAAACCATTTATTTTCTTTTCAACATCATCACTTTGATAAGACACAGAGTGTGTTGAAACAAAATGGCTATTTTTGTAGTGATTTTATAACATACTTATGTTATAATTTTTTTATAAAAAAATAATTAATTGAGCACTCTTTTTAAGAATAGTAATTGTTGGTTATTGGAATTCATTCCGTATATACCAATTATATACTTTGATATATATATATATATATATATATATATATATATAAATAAATAAAAATGAAAGGAAAACAATCAGTTTCGCTCCTGCTCTTTAAGGTTTTTTAATCGGGAGTACAAATAAATTTTAAAATTTGTGAATGATTGATGAGAACAAAAAAAAAAAAATTGGGTGAGTAGTAGAGGCTAATTATAGCAAAGCCTCAGCAAATAACGATGCTGTTTACACAGAGAAGGTTTGTGAGACTTGATATACATTGATTAATGCTGTGTTCTTGTGAAAATATATTTTGCACCAAGTTTGTCCTTCCTTTATTCAATTCAGAATAAACAGAGCAAAATTACATTCTAGTCGGAATATAGAAAATACTTTTATTACAGATTTTCTGCAACATCTTTCCACCAAAATCTCAGTGTTGAATGTGAAATATAATAAATTATGGTGTGAATGTATGAACAAGAAGGCTGCCTTGTTTATTTGTAACTTCCATGGATTGGAGCTGACTATAAAAACCTTTCCAGGCAAATTTCTTCTAGTGTCCGTGAGGGTTATTTTTCTGCTGAGATTTGTGTCGTATTCAATACCACGCCGATCCTCTCATCTATTCGTAAGGATGTTCTCTCCCTTTCATCAAGTGAATTCTGTTATATATAAATACAATTGTGGTTGCGGAGTCAGCTACATAGGGTTGACTACCCCATCAACTATCAGGTCATCCTATAAGTTCTGTCCGAATTTTAACTTTTGTTAAAATGAACAAAAGTTAAAGAGTATTTTAGAATGTCTAATGGAGCTGAACATTATTTTTATGTTTAGATGCATTTAAACTGATCAAATTTTATTTCAGAGAACAATAAAATTAAATTTTGTTTGATTAAAACCCTGCTAACATGGAAGTACCCAAGAATCATTTGAGGCACATAATGTTTTATGAGTTCAAGAAAGAAAACTCAGCAGCCGAAGTGGTTAGAAACATTCACTCAGTTTATGGAGAGGAATGTGTGAATGAAAGAACTTACAGAAGATGATATGCAAAATTCAGAGGTGGAGATTTCACCCTTGAAGATGAAGATTGAACCGGACATCCAGTTGAGTTGGATGAAAAGCTTCTTGAAGCAGCCCTTGAAGAAAATCCTCCTTTATCAGTTGGGGAATTGGCAGTGGTTCTCAGTTCAAACCATGCAACTGTTCATCGTCATCTTCAACAACTTGGAAATGTTCCTAAACTTGGAAAATGGGTGCCTCATGAATTGTCTGAAAACAACCTCAAATCCCAAGTTGACATCTGCTCTTCTCTCCATTCTCGCCAACTTGTTTCACCTTTTTTGAATAGACTTGTAACTGGCAACGAAAAATGGATCTTTTATTGAAATGTTAAGCATCGTAGACAGTGGCTTGGTAAAGGGGAAGGACCCCAGCCACAGCCGAGAAGGGAACTTCATGGGCAAAAGGTTATTCTTTCAATCTTATGGGATCGCCAAGGAATAATCCACTTTGAATTCTTACCACCTAATACAACAATTAATGCTCAAATATACTGTCAGCAATTAGGGTGTTTGAACCAAGCTTTGAGGAAAAAAAGACCTGCTCTAGTGAATTGAAGACAGGTGATGTTTCATCAGAACAATGCACGACCACACACAGAAAGAATTGCGTCACAAAAGATTGAAGAACTTGGTTGGGAGAAAATTCCTCATCCACCTTATTCTCCTGATCTTGCTCCTTCAGACTACCATTTGTTTCGTAGCTTACAGAATCATTTGGAAGAAACAGCTTTTGTAACACAGGAAGATGTTAAAACTGACATTTGTGAGTTCTTCGAATCAAAGCCAAAAGAATTTTACAGTAATGGAATTAGTAAGCTTGTTAATAGATGGCAGGAAGTCATAGATAATCAGGGAAAATACATTGTTGATTGAATCTGTAATTAAATGTAACATTTGGTCACTTGTTTTCTTTTATTCAAAATTCAGACAGAACTTATGGGATGACCTGATAGATGCAAGAATGAAACGACACATGACAAGTAAGATCAGGAATCATACCTTGGTTCCAGATGAACTGATCCAAAACACCTATGGATCCTCAATTTGTGAGCACCTTATAAAGACCTGAAGGTGTGCAGCTGAATTTAATGTTGACTGGTTTACTGTTTTGTCCCAGTCACTCTTTTTTTCACTTAAAAGTACTGGAGTCAATGTATATCAAGTCTCACAAACCTTTGTGTAAACAGTGTGATTGTTTGCTGGGGGCTTGCTATAATTAGTCTCTAGTACTACCCACATTTTTTTTTGTTCTCTCATCAATCATTCGCAAGTTTAAAAATTTATTGTACTCCCGATTAAAAACCTTGAAGAGTGGGAGCGAAACTGGTTGTTTCCTCTTTCATTTTTTTTTTTTTTTTTATTATATATATATATATATATATATATATATATATATATATATATTGTTGTTTTAATTATGACAAGTAATATTCAGATGAAAGTCTTTACAGCAATATATATATATATATATATATATATATAATTTTTTTTCTCCGAATGTTGCTGGTTTTGTCTTTATTTCCTTATTAGCGATTAGATCGATTTTTATTTATTTTTTATTCATGGGCATTCTATTGTTTTTGGTTAGGGATGTTGTATTTCATTTTTCATTTTTTACTTTTTTTTTCTCTCACTTCCACATATAGACATCCAGGGGAAGCAACTTGCTGAAATTTTTGCTCGATTATTTCCCCTGCCGTTTTAAGGGAAGCAACTCTTTCCACTATTAGTGGCAACTGAATATTTTTAGAGACCATTCCCTTTCCTCGGCATTGCTTTTTTTGTTTCTTCAGACAATGAATATTATTATTGTTAAACCCTTGATAAATTTTTTCTTTTTAATATATGTCACTGAAAGCATCGTCTTTATGACAGGATTTTGTTTGATAATTTCCTTTGTCTTTATCATGTGCCAAGTTTGTTCAATTTTATTTTCTTTAAAAAATTAATTATTATTATTTTAAATTATTATTTTAGGATATTAAAACAAAAACATGTTAAAATTCGCTACGCAATTACAATTATTTCTCATTTTACCTGCATAAAAAATTAAGTAAAAAACTTTTGAAGACAGATGCAATGCAGGAATGCAGTCTGAAAAAGAAACATCCGGTTAAAGATGGGCGATTTAACTGAAAAAAAAAACGACTTTCTGGTTTCATCTTCACTCTGTGAAACTGCATTGAAAGTTTTTATGAAACTGAAATTGTTCGGTTTAAGTGCTATCACTACTGAGTGACCATATCCAAAGAAACACTATTGAAAAAGACTTTCAGGTGTTAATAAAATTAAATTTTATTAACATTTATACCATTGTAAGAGAAAAAAATTGAACAAAAATGTTAAAAACATTTAATTGACTAGTTTTAGGAAATAAATGTGAAATCTGTTTGTTTACAAAAGAAATGAAGGAAATATGACATGTCTGAAATCTATTTGTTTCAGGTTAAAAAAAAAAAAACCCCAAAAACTTAATGACAAAATAGCGAGTAAAAAAAATAAAAAATAGTTGCCAGTTTTCTCTTAAATGTTAAATTTTATGAAGTCAGATTTTTTGTAAGTGTTGTACGTAATTGTTTTCTAGTAAGAAGCCAGTGTACACCAATCATGAAATAAAGTTGTAAATAAGAAAAATGAATGAAGATCTTTTTTTATGAATAAATTTGTTTTTTTATCTAGGGAATGCACCTAAATTAGATATTAAGAATAATTAAAATAGTTCTTAATTTCACTTTTAAAATGTGTATATTTCCAGATATGTGAGTCTCTAGTGTAAAAGTAAAATTGTTTGTTTTCTACAAATAAAATTATGTTTATAATTATATATTAAAACAAAGTAAGTTTTAATCTCAGTTTTAAATGTGTATGTTTTCAAAAATGCAAATCATTTTTCTTAAACCCAAAGTAAAAATTTTTATTTTTAGCCACTAGTGTTGGGCAGTGTTGTTCTAAACAAGGAAAATTAATTCATTTTATTTTTTACAAATATCTTTATGGTTTTATCTGGTGAATACACTTATTAAAATGATTAAAATAGTTTTTAATTTCAGTTTTAAAATGTGTATCTAAAAAAAAAAAAGAACAGGTAATACCCGCAGATTTGGAAATGTACGCATTCTAAAAACTTTTAATATTTAATTTTAGGTGTAGTATTCGCTAGATAAAAACATAAATTTATTTAGAGGAAAAAAATAACTTATTGATTTTCCTTGTTTAGAAGAAATTTATTTGCAAAACCCCAATAACATTTGACTGACGTACCAGAAAAGAATTGCCATATTTTTAATTGTTTTGAACATGAGGGGTTTCATTTTTTTGGCTTTTTAAAAGCCACATCATAAACTAATTTCTGGAGAGCTATATACCATTTTCTCTCTCAAATGTGTTGCCCAAAGACACAAACAAATATGGATATTTTATGTGAAGATTTCTTTTGTATTTTACCAATGTATTAATAAATATGGTACTTATTTAATTTATAGATGACAATTTATTCAAAAGTTTAATAAGCTTTAATCTAAGTCATGAATTCTATGACTAGATTACCTTTAAATCCTAAAAACTGACTTTAGGTGAACAATTCCTACTTTATTACCCACCCTGATTCACAGTTTTTGGGTTTTCAATTCCAGTGGTCTTTCTTTAACGCATGTCTATAAATTTTTATTACCCTTGCTTAAAACCAAATATTGACACCAGTTAACAGACTTCTACAATAACAGATGTTTCAAAAAACAACACTTGAAAGTCGAAAAGTATATGAGGCATTTATTTTTTACACAACAAGACAGTAGTTTCAATAATTTGAAAGTTCTTTTACCACACATATTATCAATTAATCTTTTATTTTTTTTGGCTTACTTTATAATTTTTGAAGGAATTTGCTTCCACGGGTCAGAGAAGAAATGAACATCTTCTTGGTTGTAGTTTAAGGTGTCTTCTAATTGAGTGTACAATTTCAATAATATTGATAAAGATTAGTCACTTTGATTTTGAAAAACAAAGTAACATGTAAAATTTAGTCTCAAAAACAAAATCATATTTCGCATTTTTGGCTGTTCAAAGCAAAATACAATTTTAACTTTCTGTGAAAAATAATTCAATGACTAAAAGCACATGCAAATTACAGATTTAGAAAGATTATTTTATTTTCTTTCCTGCTATATGAATATTTTTAAGATTGGACCACAAATACATGAGAATTTGCAAGTTGAATGGACTAAGTTGCAAATTTATCAACCACAAACGAAATCAGATATCGACTGGAAATGCTATCATTACACAAGAAAATGGATGGCTTCCTTAGAAAGCAAAAATACTAAATTAAAAAGCGAAAACCGAATTGAAAACCGTGGTATCAAGGGGAATAAACGGAAACCGATACGGTAACATAAATTGCCAAACCGACCAACACTACATCCGGTTATATGTACCAAATAGCTTAACACATGTTCTCTCTCTCTCAGCTCTCTGGCTCTGTTGTTTTTCTTTTCTGGAAAACTTCAATCAGTTTCTTTCTTTTTATTTGCTCTGCTCACCATAGGTTCCTATATGACAATGAATTTGATAAAAACTTTGAGGACACTAGTTTGAATAGGTCATCTCAGAATATTACATATAAAGACACCCTTGTTTTCATATATATATATATAGAGAGAGAGTATATTTTAATCTTATTGAATGATATTTATACTTCACATGAGCTACGTCTTTTCTCAAAGTTGTTTGTGTCAAGTGTAAGCAAAAACGCACCTCAAAATTCAACGACCACTCGTAATATCTACAGTTGACAATTTAACTAGTGACAATTAGAAATTTCCACTGATACCTTAAAGATTATTGGTGACATTAATTTCACATTAATCAAAGATAAAAAATTAAAAAAAAAAAAAAAGGTCCTTTTGTAAACTTGTGAGAAACTGTTATACTTTCTTACATGAAGAATTTCCATTTTTTTATTTTGTTTTTAAACATGAATTTTCAAATTGGATTATAGGAAAAAAGCATCTGTTAAAAGCTGATAAAGTTTTGAAAGACAAATGTTAAATAAGAGACTGATTTGAATGTTGTCTTGTAAGATGGTCTTTAAAATTCTCTTTATAAAAATCAATTAAGAATTTAGGCTGGCCTTGGTGCTTTCTTTACAGAGATATGCTGAAAAGTTCTTGACTGAACTCATTTCTTGAAATCTGACAAAATGACCCAATGTCAGAATATTTTGTTTCTTGGTTAGAATAAGAACTTTTCAGCATGATCTTCAGATTGCAGAAAAGTCATTGTGTATTTCTATCTGGTCATTACTTGTCATTTATCTTTTTGTTAAACTTGACCCCACCTTCTAACCCAGCCAAGTAATAAGCACTCCCCCCCACCTAACCCAGGAAAGTAGTAAACACTTTTCACAATCTTGGCTCTATGACATATATTTTTACCTTTAAAGCCTAAAAACTGACTTTAGGTGAACAATCCCTACTTGCCTCTTGGCAATTCTGATCATGCTGTAGTGTCTATCAACATCTCCTTCAACTCCAACCCCTGCAATGAACCTCCTACCTCTGGGACTCATTCTGGGATTTCCTTCGCGATGTCCCCTGGGATGTTGTCTTTACACTCCCTGTTCAAGAATGTGTTTCCGAGGTCTCCTCCTGGGTTAAAGCTGGAATTGAGGCTTTCATCCCCTCAAGGAAATATAAGGTCAAATTGCGCTCATCCCCTTAGTTCTCGGCTGCTTGCTCAGCTGCCATTGCCCATAGGAACCACTTCTTCCACCTATATCATAGTGACATGTCTGACTGCAAGAGACGTCTCTTTGTCTCTGTGCCTGTACCGAGTGTAAGCGTGTCCTCAATGAAGCAAAGTCACTATTTGCTACTCGAATGAAAGAATGTATTGCATCTCACAAATTCAGCTCCAAGGATTGTTGGCATCTCTGCAAGAGGGTACTAAACAATAGCAAACCCTCTATACCTCCTTTGTTCAACCAGTTTGAGGTTTGGGCCTCTTCTGCCTACAATGCTGAATGCTTTGCACGGAAATTCTCATTCAATTCAACACTCGACTCTTCCGGTGTACCCACATCCGTTTTCCCCCTTAGAACTGAGGCTCTATTGAGTGAGCTGCACATAACCCCGTCATCGGTATTGGGCATTATCTCTAATTTAGACCCCCACAAAGCTAGTGGTGGGGACAGGATACCGGCCATTGTCCTGAAGAAATGTGTGCCTGAACTGTCCCCTGCCTTCTCCAAAATATATAACTACTGCCTCAATGAATCTTGTTTTCCACCCTGTTGGAAGTCCTCATCTATTGTTCCTGTCTTTAAGAACTCTGGAGACCCTTCTGACTCTTTTAATTACCATCTTACAAGTCTCCTACCACTCTTCGGCAAAGTCTTTGAAGCTTTAATCAACACCAAAGTGATTATGCACCTTACATCCCATGATCTGCTCTCCGACAAGCAATATGGTTTCCGCTTTGCTTGTTCTACAGCTGATGTGCTTATGGCCATCACTGAAATTGTTTACCAAGCTCTTCATAATAATGGAGAAGCTCGTACCATGGCTCTAGATATCTACAGGTTTGGCATGCAGGCCTTCTTCGCAAGATTCGGGATTATGGAATTTCAGGTTGATTGTTTGACTTAATACAATCATTCTTGTCAAACCGTGTATTGAAGGTCATTCTCAATGGATTCTCCTCCAGCTCCTATCCCACGAATGCAGGTGTTCCTCAAGGCTCCATCCTACGCCCTACTCTGTTACTTATCTTCATCAACGATCTTCCTGACGTCATAGGTTCCCAAGTAGGCATCTACACGGACAACATTACAATTTACTCCTGTCTCAAAAATAAAATCTAGTGTTGTTAACAAAACTAACCTGGTTGTTCATCTCGAAAAGGACCTCCAATCAGTTGTGAATTGGGGCAGGAATTGGCTGGTTAACTTTAACGCCTCAAAAATAAAACTGCTCTCTATTACTCTCCACAGAGACCCCCCCCCATTAGAAAGTCTGACACGCAACTTCTCGAGAGCTCCTCTTTGCGACTACTCAGCCTCACATTGACTACTGACCTGAGATGGAACAAATACATTGAATCAATAGCTTCGTTCACCGCAAGGAAAGTTGGCTCCCTGTGCCGTGCCAGGAAATTTTTCTCGCCAGAATCGATCCTTCAAATCTACAAATCAACCATTCGCCCTTGTATGGAGTATTACTGCCATATATGGTCCAGTGCCCCTTCTGTTTGTCTCAAGGTTCTTGATAAGATCCAGAGACAGATATGCAATGTAATTGGCCCTGATCTGGCATCTCGTCTGCAGTCGCTCTCTCACAGACGTGCCATCGTCTCCCTCTGTCTTTTTTTACAAATACTTTCACGGTAACTGCTCCAATGAGCTGCTTTTGCTGGTTCCCAGACTTCATGAATTTAACCGTTCAACTAGGCTGGCATCTCACTCTCACCCTTTCACTGTCGGAACTGTTAGCCGTCTCTTCTGCTCCAATAGCTTCATGTCTTGCACCTCTCGCCTGTGGAACTCCCTCCCCTCTTCCTGTTTCCCTGATAGCTATAATCTCCAACTATTCAAATGTAATGTCAATTGACATCACCAGATGCCCTATCCTTCTCTTCATCCTTTCCTCTATCACTCCTATTTGCTCTCGCTCCAACTCTCTGTAACCCCTTGCGTGCTAGTGGCTTCCCGCCTTGCTTGGGGTGAAACGCTTAAAAAAAAAAAAAACAAACAATGATCAACCTTCTTGTAACATATTTACTATAAAATAAAAACTTCACAATTATATCTTCCTGATTTGTCACTAAAAGTTTGAATTAACAAAATAGAACTGAGACATTTTTTTTTTTTTGCATTCATTCTTATAATTTGCGTTTCATTTTCAGATTTTTTCAACATTTTTCTTCTGCTTTGTATCAAGTACGTATAGCTGGCTGGTGAGCATTATTGTTGGTGTTGCTTACCAATGGTATTTGCAGTGTGGCCTACAAGAGTACATCCTCCATGGCTGGGATGGGCAAGGATCTCGAACAGGGCTTTTTGATGCCAACCGTGAAGGCATCTTCTCTTCGTTTGGATATGTCGTTCTCTATTTTGCTGGTATCCAGCTTGGCTGTTACATTTTTGTCATCAGGTATGTTTGCATTTTTGTTATATAAGGAAAAATTGCTGTAGTGAGAAAAAACAAAAGCTGATGATAGGAAAGAAAAAGAAGAAAAGATTTTGGACAGTTTTGGAAGTTGAATGATATGCTTTGAAAAATTGGAATGACAATGTTTATGATAAAAAAAGAAATTCTAAAAGAATGGTTTGGACACAGCATGAAGATTTGATTCTTATAAAAACATTCACACACATGCACACGTGTTTCATTAAAGACAACAGACAAGGTACTGTGATTAAGCTTTTTATTTAATTTTTCTTGTGTTAGGGATGTTTTATTTTCCAAATGGAAGCCTTAATAATAAAGAAAAAAAAATTCAACACACAATAATATTAACTATGAACATAGCCACAATGTGCTGACTGTGTTTGGAAAACATACCTCACACTCAAGAAACATACACATAAATCATATATTTAGTCATAATAAAATAATCCTTGATAATTTTAAAAGTATAGCCGAAAGATCTTAGGAATTACAGAGCTTTTGGACAGTTTTTACAATTTGTGTCCAGAAAAGAAAACACTTGTTCAAACACAAGAAAAAGTAAATCAAAAGCTTAATCACAGTACCTTGTCTGTTGTCTTTAATAAAACATGCATAAAAGTGGGATTGATACCTAAATATACAATTTTATATATATATACATACACACACACACACAAGATTAACGTGAGTAAAATTCGTCAGCTGATGTTACCTTCAGCATATATATACACACACACACACACACGCATATATATATATAGTTATATTACACATAGTGCTGGTGTTAATAAAATTTAATTTAATTTTTAGTGTAAATTACTATTAAGAACAAGTAATCTCCCTTTAATTAAAAAAGGAAAAAAAATGAATAACTTTTTTTAATTTTCTTTTTTTTACATATATATAATTCCTGCTTAATTTAATGCCAAATATAATTTTAAAATTAAAAAACTGTAATCCCAACATAATATATAACTATGCCAACATTGTGATAACCAAATATATTATAATTCAAATTGTATAGCGGTCAGTTAATACTCAGCACCAGAAGATTGCATCGTGCATAAAACTCTGGGTTGTGTTAGCGGTGAGGGATAATATGTATAGTTATTAATATATACATATGTACAAATATATATATATATATATAAACTTTGGCGGAGGCTTACTCATAGCAAAACAAGATAAAATGTCTATATAAACATATGTCCAAAAGGCCATTGTTGAACCTCAATACAGCAACTAATAACAGATATTCAAAATGTCTTTTGCTTGCTTCTGCACATACATGGACCTGTTGGATCATTGACTGGCGGACCTTTTCAAATACTCCCACGTGGTGTTGAATGATTTTGCAAGCCCCATGACACATTGGTGAAGCATTATTAATATCTGCTGGATAAACCAATTGTTTTAGTTGGCCCCACAAATAAAAATCCAAAGGATTGAGATTGGGGGTGGTCCTTTTCTACCTATCCATCTTTTGTGGTAGATATCAGTCAGTGCATCACGAACAATGTGACTAAAATGTGCTGGAGCCCCATCATACATGAACCACATATTTCTTTGTATTAGCAGGGATACATCCTCTAGCAGGTCTGGAAGTGTGTTTGAAGTAATTTCTCTGTAGTCAGCTCCTGTAAGACATGTTTAGAGAACATATGAAGCTGACAGACAGTTACCTACAATTCCAGCCCACACATTAATTATAAACTAATGTTGGTGTCTAACCTGTATTGTATCATAGGTATTCCAATCTACCCATAAATGTTGGTTGTTTAAATTTGTTATTCCATCTCTTTCAAATGTTACCTTATCTGTAAACAAGGCTGAAGAGACAAACAATGCAACAGCAGTTTGTGCAATAAATCATCAGCAAAAGTTCTTCTGTTGTGAGTGATCAGATTGTGAAAGACCCTGCACATGTTACAAATGATACCGGATACAGGAGCTGCTATTGAAGTACCCACCTTCTTGAACTTATGTCTTGTGCAGCCAATGTAGACTTTGTATCCTCAATAGATGAGATATTGCATTGGTACTCAACTGATTTAGTGCTACATTTATTATTAAGAGGACAGTTTTGAGGATTTCTACAGTAACATAATTTTTCTTTATTTCCATTTCTTTTTATTTTCCTATCTAAATTTTTATTATTTTGGTCTTTGTTTACTCTAGATATTACCATTATGTTTCTTTATAATCATTTCCAAATTTTCTGTACAACTGTAACTTAATTTTAGGGTATTTTTATTAAAAATTATACTGAGTTTACTGTCTCTAGGAAAATGTTTAATCATTAATGCAAAGAATTTTTGTCTAATTTGTTTTTACCATTTGGTTGTATGGGGGTGTATACCAAATGATTTTTCGACTTATGTTTTTTCTACTAATGTTTTTTCTATGGTTTCCACTTTCATTTTTTATATAATTGAGTTTAGGGGCATTTGTAGTCATTATTTTTAGAGCCTTATAGAAATTACTATGTTCGTAGAAATTTTTCTCATTTGCTGAATTTGTACTTATTCTCTTTTTGATTGATAAAGGTATATGTTTAATTATAGATGGGGTATGATTAGATTTAGGGTGTATATACAAAGGATTAGTATTGGATTTTTTATAAGGTGTGTATAAATTATTAAATCTAATCTTATATCAAAGAAGTTCACCTTTTTCAACTTAGTACTTACAGTAATTTTCAAGTTCAGGCATTTAAATTCCCTGTATAATAGTTTTCTAATTTTATCAATTTTAAAGTTTGTAGAATATTTTTATAACCATAAGACCATCATCTCTGTACAATCCAATGTCAGTTATATTAATTTCGCGATATGCTGTAATATTATATAATATAAAAAGACCTATAAGGCCAGAATGCTCTGCAGAGTCCAAAGATCCCATTGTGATATCGAAGTGATCATTTGAGTTTTTAATATGTATACATATAATTAATTAGTTTTTAATTATATGAATACATATAATTAATTATAATTAATTTGATATATATATATATATATATATATATATATATATATATATATATATATATATATATATATACATACATGTATGTATGTATATATATATGTATATATATATATATATATAAATGCCTGGCTTAATATATTTTAGTCAGTTGGGTACTGTCTGTGAAAAATAGCACCATGACACTATTCACTCTACCAGAAATTTGGAAACAGCATGCATTACTGCTTCGAATTTGTGCCAGAAGCTTCAATGCAAACATTTCATAGTATTTGGGTGTCAATCTGAGGACAGTGCAGTGGATTCAGAAAGAGTTGAATGATATATCCAGTCGACATCATGGTGTTTGGAGTGATCACTAGTGATGATATTATGCCTCCATTGATTTTCTCACAGGACCTCAGACTCAACACCGATGTCTACATTAAGTGCCTTGAGGAGGTAGTTCTGCTCTGGGTCAACAGGGTGGCTGCTTGAAGACTCTGGCAACAGAACTCTGCTCGCTGCCACACAAGCAGGAAACCCTAGCCATGGCTCTCAGACAGCTTCTGCAACCACATCACCCCTTATATCTGGCCACCTAACTCCCCAACTGCAACCCCGCTTGATTATTGTGTGTGGGGTGCAGTTGATTGAGAAATAAGCAAAACTTTTTGTAACACCAAAAATGAACTGAAGGCAAGGATTATGGCAGCATTCACCAACTTCAACAAGGAGACTATCCAGAAAAGTTGCAGGAAATTCTGGAGTTGTCCAAAGGCTGTGGTTGAAGCCAATGGTGATTTTTTTTTTTTTTTTTTTTTTTTTTAATAAATTTAATATTTAGTATATATTGAATAAATTTATTTAGTATTTCAAGATATTTTTTGTGTAAATTTGGTAAATATATCTGTTAAAATGAGATGTCAATTTTGTGTCATTTAGATGACAGTTTATTCATATATATATATATATATATATAGGATGTAACAGCAAAATTGTACAATTGTTAGATTAAGCTTTGAACTGTTGTATCTTAGAAATGATTAAAGATAACTTATTGGAATTCTCTGAGGTTTTTATAACACTATTGGACTCTACTTTGAACAATAAGAATGTATAATTACTTTCTAAGCTAAACAAAAGAATTGTGATGAAATTGATTATAAATGAAGATGACACATTCATCATTAATTAATAATGACTAAGGATTGGAAGCTAATGAAGGATTGAAATAAACTTCAAATCGAAGCTTGAATATTGGTATTTATTTTTAATTGATAAGAACAATTCTAACACAAGTCCAAATTGTTAGGCATCAAGAGTTGCTCCACCTTTGGCAATGACATCCTCAACGCACCATAAAATTTTTTAATGAATTTTTTTTCAATGTTCTCCACCCAGGTTTTAATGATAGATTTCTTTGAGGGTTTGCAGTTTACTGTGGGGCATCTCACAAGGTTTTCTGGTCAGTTCATTTCAGATGCTGAAGTCTAAGGGGTTCAAATCAGGCAGTGAAGAAGGCCAAGTTTCCTTATCCCAAAACCTGTTTACAAACTCATCCCTGAGAAATTTTTGAGTCACTATGCTCTTGTGACAATGAGCTCCATCCTGCTGGAATGTAAATTTGAAGGCCTTATTGATCTTGTTAGGGTTTCAATTGTCTCTAGCCTCAGGATATTCATATGAATCTACATCTTTACCTTTTTTAAAATTTGAACATAGCAAACTCCTATCAGTCTCTCATCCTTCTCAAACATGATCAAGATGCCATCAGAGGCCATACAGGCAAAAACTATTACCTTGGTAGGACATTCTTGTCTCTCATGAGAATCTGAAGCTAGAATATGGCCATTGTGTCTGTTTGTATATGCATTCTGTTTAAAATTCTCATATGTGTAGAAGGTTATTTCAGGATCATTTTCCTACTTATTCAAGATGACCTTTGCCCTCTCTATCCTGACTTTTTGAAGAAGTGTAGGATGAAAAAGGTCCTTTCAAAAGAATGCATTCTGTCATTTTTAAAACCATATATATATATATATATATATATATATAGAGAGAGAGAGAGAGAGAGAATAAACCATCTGACAAGACCTTGGTGGTCAAAACTGCAGTTGTGTTCCAGTCATCGTTTTATCTTTTTAAGATATTAAATTGCTGTACAGGTTTGATTTTTCTTGCATGAAATATTAAATTGATTTTAACAACTGTGTTTGTTTACAGGTATATATATATATATATTTTTATCTGATTTTTCTTATTCTATAAGCATTATTTTAGAAATTTGAGTTGCTATTACCATTTTTTTATTTCTTAAACAGTGAAATTAATAACAAGCAGTCTAAATTAAGAAAGAAAAGAAAAGTTTTACAGGAATTGAACCTGTATTCACTATTTTATATCTAAAATGTGTTTTATAAGTTTGGCCATTTGATAGGTTTTAATTTCCTATTTAAAGAATTTACATTTCTCATTGGGACTTTGTGAGTCTATATGTCCTGGTTTCTGTTTTGTATCTAAAATGTAAACAAAAATAATTTTTGGATGAATTTTTTAATCCAACATTATTTCTTCTTCTTATAAACATTATTTTTAGTGGTGGCATGTGTTTGAATTGCTCTTTAAGAAAACAAGAAAAAAAACAGGCATAGAGCTCATAAACAACTTTTAAGAATACAATGGACAGAATAGATAAGCAATGAAGGTTTAAGGATAATGTAAACAAAAAAAGAACCCTTATACTTTGAATCAGAAAGAGACAGTTGAAATTTCTAGGATACAATGAGGAGAGAAGGCTTGTAAAATTTGGCACTCACAGGACAAGAGAGAGGGAAAGAGTGTAAGATATGTAAATGGATGGCAGTACAGGGAATGGAAGGGATACAAATAATAAGAAGTTGTGGAGAATCCTGATCTGTCACATCTTGAAGTGAAAAAAATAAAAAGAATTCAAAGCTTATCACTCTGAATTTCAGATTTATTATTTTGGAAAAGAGTTTAATTTTAAAAAGATAAAGAAAATTCAGAAATGAATGACTAGTTTATAAAAAATGTCCTTTTTTTGTGGCCAGATTGAGGCTGTTCATTTCAATGACATGTTGACAGTTTGATTTCAATCTTGCAGCTGTTGGTTTTTTTTAACCTGATTTAAGATGAGCAAACAAGGCTGTCCATTTGTTGTAATGTCTCCAGCTGTTGTGATGACAATGCTAAAGGTAAAGTCATGTTAAGCTTTACAAATGCTGGTGGCACAATGAGTCTCTTTAGTTGCGTTGGTTGGAAAGAAGACGTATTTCTGATTATTTTGAGATATTATCACAAGTTGAATATAAGATGGGGCAGTATTACTTAAGACTTGTTATTTATACAGGATCCATAGTTTCTGGTAGGGCTTCACTTGAACACACATTTCCATATTTGAGGTAATGTATAGCCACATGATTCACAGTTTAAAGATTAGTTGAATTAATCTAAAGGAAGCAATTATGTAATTGTTTTTCTTTTTTTCTAAAAAAGAGGATATATTTTGCTTTTGAAATCACATTAATTGTTCACTTGCCAGTAATTTGCAATCGTCTAAGGAGATGCATTGTTGTGTGTTGAAACACGACTGTGAATCATGTGGCTATACATTACCTGCAATTATGTAATGATTTTTAAATGTTTTTCTTGTAATATCCTAAAATAAATAATATTGCTCCACTGTGTATTGAGCCCTCTTTAAATTAAATGTTATGAATGTTGGAAGTGTACTCTATTCGTTCTCATCATATATATATATATATATATATATATATATATATATATATATATATATATATGGTACCTCCACAAAATTGCTGAAAAAAAGATCATATTATGATGAAAAAATACCCCAAATTTGATAAAAACTAGGTTTTATCATCAAAATCTTTGTTGTTATAGAATAGGAAAGATCAAAATATTTTTTAATCCTTTTTAGAATGTTTGAAATTTTGGTTAAATATCTTGTTTTTCTTGTCAGCAAATGGACTATAAATTAGCATAGCAGTGAAAGACATATTGATTTGGAAATTCTTGTGAAAATCAAATAATTGTTGGATTTTAATGAAACTTTCAGGATTTATTCACAAATGAATGAAATTATTTTAAAAATGTCTTTTTTTTTTTTTAGAAAGTCTTTAAAAAATAGTTTTTGTTTACATGTATTACACCCTACATAATTTTATGAAAACTCGAGAAATACAACTAGATTTTTAGTGACTATATTAATTAAAAGCAGAACTCTTTGGAAAATTTAAATCAATTTTTTTTTGTAAAATTGGATTCTGTTTTACCAAAAATCTGCTTTGAACCATAAAATAAAAAATGCAATAAAACTAAGACATCATTTAATTAGAAAAGCTTTTAATGCTTTTATGAATAAGAAATATTAAGGAGACAATTGTGTTAAGAAAAAAAAAAATTTGATGAATAATGAATTTTTACAAGATTTGTTTTCATATTTTTAAATAAAATATTTTTTTTAATTAGAATGATTTATAAAGTATTTTAAAATTTTTAAATTCATTTTCAATCTTATCATGATATGGGAACATTATTAAGTAAATCTATATTTACTAATTATAAATAGAAAAGCTTATTACAATCTGAGGTATCCCAGTATTTGCAAAAGGATTTTAAATTATTTTTGTATGTGTCAATTTTTGTAGATACAGACGATCATGCACAACATTATCAGAAAATACGACTGATAAATATTGTAAATTTAAAACCAAAATATGTAAAATACAACACATTTGATTACGAAGAATATTTTCCTAAATTTTTAAGATTACCGAATACTTAAAAATTATATATAAAAGGTGCTCATGTTCAATTATTTTTTACAGCTAAAGCCCCCATAGAACAACATTAGATAAATGTACATTTGTCATCAAGCTGTCAAATATGTCAACAGTTTAAATAAACAATTACCACTGTTAAAAGTTAATATTGATACAGTGTAAAATCAATTCCTGATGTTTTACAATGTTATCATACAAAGCTGTTATTTGCAAATATAAAATTTGAAACTCTGATTACATCATTGTTAGAATTGTTTGTTATTTTCTGAATTTTTAAACTTTTTGTTAAACATTTTTCTCAAAATTTTTTAGGGGATTTTTTCAGAAGTGCATGCACAAACATTGGGAAGATAGTTTTTCTGTCTTACATGATAAATCGATATATACTTTTATTAATTAATGTAAATTTTTGTTCTTTAATTACAAATGTTTATATCCATTTATTCTTTATTTAAAAGAAATCTTTAAAAAAGCAACAACAAACTTCTGTTTTCATATTCAGAGTAACCAAATCCAGTAGCTATAAAAAGTCGGGGATCAATTTTACACGGTATCAATATTATAAACAGAACCCCCATTTCTAAAATGAGAAAAAAATCAATATTTTTTTTTATTCTGACAAATGTTATGCATAAAGGAAGGGTTTTTTTTTGTTTTTTTTTACTAATGTTCAACCAATACAAGGCCTAAGAGCCACTCAAGGTAGAGAGTTACTGTGTGGTGTTGCATTAGCGTAAGAAAGGGTAAGAAGTGAAGTTCTTGGGGTCCATGAAGGAAAGATAACAGCTAACTCTAGACTTGAAGAGGTCAAGATTTAATTACTGAGTAACATTTCAGTATTCAGCCAGAGACATTAAAAGTATAATGCGGAAGTAGACTTTAGAAGGAACTGGAAACCCAAACTGAAACAGGAAACAAAGGATAGACATCTACTCCTGTTAAAACACTGGAGAGGAGTGTGAACCGGATGATAGGCAAACCTATCTACTCCTATCTGCAAAAATTATTTTCCTAAAACTTTTTCCATATTTTTTATGATTGGTCTGGTCTTAAGTATTACCGACAAATGTCTGCTGATTATAGAATCACTTTGAATACAAATTAAACATTTTTAATAGCAAATATTCATATTAATAAATACAGAAATAAAAGAAAACTAAATGTAAAATGGGATTTATAACATTTTCTCATAATTTTGGTCAAAAAGATTTTGTTTAAATATCAAACAAAATTGGATGAATTTAAAAAAAAAATTTTCACTAAAATTACTTAAAATTAAGGTGAACAATGGACAAGCCAGTTTTGGATGTTTTCATGTTTATCAGAGATTTTATTGTTTATACCAATAATGTCTTTTAAATCAGGAGAATAATTTTTTTTTAATCTTTTAGAACAAAATGTTTTACTGGAGCAAGTTTTTGTTTAAAATCCATATTCTGTCCTTTTTAATTACGAGATTGCTTTTTCTTCTACACAACGTATCTAAAAGCCAAATGGACATGTTAACATCCAACTGGATACAGTGGGTTCAGATTGATTTTCCATTTCTTAAAAATAAAAAAAAAAACCGTAAATATACCAAATTGTACTTTGTTGCATTTTTTGGACCGAGTGTAGACGTGCGCACAAGGTGTTTGTGTGTATGTGTGTTGGGGAGGGGAGTGCTGTAAAGTTCTTGGTCCAGACTGCTTTCAAATATCAAACCAAATAAACAAAAATCAATTATTTCCTTTATAAAGGTTTTGTTTTTATTGATGTTAATTATAATCATTAAAATTAATATTAGTGTCAGAATTATAGTCAAAGGCCAAAGTTCGCAAGTGATAGTTGATCCTCAAACTCAACTAATAGGTTGCACCTTCAAAAGAATTATGTTCCTGCCTCTTAAAAGTCAAGAGATTCTATACACTTGAATCAGCTGTGATTATTCAAACAACATTTGTATGAGCAGCTGGGTACTATATGAAAGTGAGTTAAAAAGAAAGTTTGGGCCTTTGCTAAACTTGGAGCTTTGGCATAGAGTGCAGACAATGTCAAACGGAATGTGTATTGAATGAACAGAGTGTTGAATAGAAAAAGGGTCGACTTCACTAAATGACAAAAGGTCAGAAAAGTGCCTACAATAGCATACAAGTATCCTACTGGTAAATAATTATTTTTAAATTTTAAACTAATATAAAAACCTCTGATGAAAAAAAAAAAAACAAACTTTCTACATAATTGCTAACTTTTGAACAAGGATCTACATTTAAACTGGACTGAACAGGAGAAAGCATTTTTCAAGTCCATCCTCTTTTGCTATCTTTGGCCTTGGAATTATGTGCATCTAGGATTTTATGCCACCAATAAGCGATAAACCAAGATAATATTTTACTGAATGTCATTTAATTCTGTTTTTTGTCAGTAGTCATGTTAGGAACCAGTGTCAGTTGTAATTAGGAAAAGAGTTACAACAAATACTAGGAGATATGCTATTTTCATCTTAACAGCAATGCATTTCAGTATGCTGATAGACTGTTGAAAATAGAAATTTTTTTGAATCTTTCATAGAAAAATGTTGATTTGTTGCTTTTAATAAGCAAATTTCCATTAAAATGATATCCTGTAGCCCATTTTTTATTCAAGTTTATACAGAGTCAATTTGTCACTGAAAAGCAGGTTGTTTAAAATTGCATTTGGTGTAATAATTTGTAATTTGATACTGATTAATGATTTATGACTGACAGGTTTCCAAGGTCATCTAACACAGGTGACACATATACGCACTTCCCAATATATTGTGTCAGGTGACACATAGACATATACATCTGGCATATTAAAGATAGGATGGGGAGTTGTATCAGATGAGACAAGCATAAATGAATGCTGGTCTTAGTCAGCAGGATATGGTAGTGGGGAGGTGCTGCCTTAGGGTTTATCAGGCAGTAACTTTAAAGAATTGCTTTTCTTTTCAATTTAATTTTTTTTTAAAGAATGTAAAGAGTACTAGAATGTTAGATATCTTGAAGTATTTAGCATCTGGTCAGGATGAAACTGATATCAAGTTAAAAGGAATCTGCTTTTTGAAGCAGAAACTTTTTGTTATTTTAGTGATAAGAGCAATTCAGGTATTTTGTAATCAGTGTTTTGTTATTTTCTTAAAGTTTTATTGATTGTTAGTGTTATTAAATAAAGTGTTATTGATTGGTATGACTTACAATAATAATAATAATAATAACTGTAACAGTCTCAGAATTGGTTTGAACATGGAAGCCTTAACATGACTAATGCAATAATATGGTTGTCAAGTCTGAAGATATTTACTAAACTCTGTCTGGCACAAGGCCACAATCTGTAAGTCTCCTACAAATACTAAACATAGTACTGCAGGATTAGCTTGTTATCACATTGTACTAAAAAGACCCTTGTAGATGTTTATTAAATTTAGTTCAGTATGGTACAAGGGAGGTACACAGTAAGGGATGAATATGTAAAATAATTTTGTTGGCCATTGTTGTATGTGAAGCAAACTATGTATTTCTTAGGAAAATACTTTTTGTTTAGGGCAGAACATTTTTCCCCAACAGCAGTTCTTATATTTTACATCTTTGTGTGTGTGTGTGTGTGTGTATATATATATATATATATATATATATATATATATATATATGATGGCTGTCTACTTGATTTCAAGCATGAGCATCTTAAATTAACTGTTGCTTAGCTCTTTTATGAGCCTTCAAAGGGCTTCCTAGACATGCATTAATATATATATATATATATATATACATATATATTATAAATTAACTGATTTAAAATATGGTTTCTTTGCTGCACAGTAATAACCATGTTTCAAAAATTGAAGCTAAAAACTTCAAATTTAATTATATAATTAAATTAAAAGCATTAGTTCTGTTTCATCTTCAAGCAAATTTTGGAATAACTTATTTTTAAATTTACTGAGTTTTAAACGCACATATAAATTCATAATTTCCTGTTTCCAAGGATACAGAGAAATCCAATCATTCAGACAGGGGCGGTAGCATGTTCATTTTTATTAACTGTTGTTGTAGCAATGCATTTAATTTAATTATATAATTAAATTTGAAGTTTTTAGCTTCAGTTTTTGAAATATGGTTATTACTGTGTAGCAAAGAAACCATACTTTAAATCAGTTAATTTATAATATTTATGCTCTGTAAATTGACATTGAGTACTGTTTTGTAAAAATAAAAAAATATCAATAAGAACACCGGATTATATATCTTACTGCTTTTTTTTTATATATATATATATATATATATATTTATATATATATATATATATATATATATATATATATAAAAGTAATGAAAATCTTGGTAATATGTATTCTTAATCCCAAGGAGGATGAAATTCTGAGAGCTCAGTGTTAAATCAGAGCGATTAATTTAATTTAATGAAAACAGACATATATCGTTTCTGGTGAGTTGACCTATTAAATAGGTCAATGTCACCTTCCTCACTATTAAGTATTGTAATAAAAATAAATTTAAAAGCATTCCTATCTGTCCCTTCCCTCTCTAATTTCGACCATGTCTGTCACACTATCTCTATATCACCTTACGTCAACTTAATACTACCCCTCAAAAGTGTAAAAAATTATATGTAAATTTAAATTCATTTTTTTACCTTTTGGAAGTGCAGTCTGATGAGCCAGGAAAAAAGAAATTCCCTAGGGAAATAAAATATAACCATGGACCCTTAAAGTTATCTGTTTTCATTAAATTATATATATATATATATATATATATATATAAAATATATAATGTATGTATGTATATATAAAAAAGTGAACATTGAAGTCAACACTCAGAGGTGACAGGCTGTTTCATGCTAGGTAAAATCATCAGGCCGCGAATGTTGGAATTTTCCTTGACTATTTATATATCTGGGTCAGCAATGCATTGTGGGTAAACTATTCTGGCGGTTATTTTTGCGGGAATGGCTTGTTTATTTATTTATTTGTTTGGGTTAATTTGTTTTTCATTTTTATTTTGTATGATTTATTTTTTTGGGTTTTTGATGTTTTATTAACGTAGTAAAAAAATTGGTGTGGATTTGCTTAGGTCGCTTATTTAATAGTTAGTCTTGGTCTGGGAAGATAAAGCTATTTATTCGTTCAATGTTTAGAATGCTTACTGTAGTCTATTCTGTTATTTTGGCAGGTGGACAGTTTTAATTTATTTATTTGGATTTATTATTTTTCTTGTTTTTACTTATGGTTATTTTTATTAGTTCTAACAGTTATTTTAGCGGGGACGATTTGTTAATTTGTTCATTTATTTATTTATATGGATTAATTTTTATTTGTTTTTTATTTATTTACTTATTTTTTATTTTGTATATTTTTATTTACACTATTTGGTTTTCGATTTTTGATTAACATATTAATTTTTTTTTTGTTATATAGTAGTTATAGTTATTTTTACGTCCAATTTTTGGATTGGTTGTTGTCTATTCTAATGGTTATTTTGGTGGGATTGGTTTGTTAATTTGATTATTATTATTTACTTTATTTGGGTTGATTATTTTTACTTGTTTTTTTATGTATTTTATTTTTATTTATTCTATTTCATCTATTCTGATGGGAGTTGTTTGTTAATTTGTTTATTATTTGTTTGGGTTAATTTATTTTATTTGTTTTTTATATTATTTTGTTTGTATTTATTCATTTTAATTTTCAATTTTTAAGTAATGTAGTAAACATTTGTTTTTGTGTCTGCATTTTGAGATGAGCTCAGATCGTTTATATAGTAATTTATTTTGGTAATTTTATTTTTTTACTATGCTAATGAAACATCAAAAACCGAAAAGAATAAATAATACAAAATGAAAATGAAAAACAAATGAATTGACCCAAACAAATAAATAAAGAAAGAAACAAACAAGCCATTCCCGCAAAAAAATAACCGTCAGAATAGATTATCCACAATGCACCACTGACCCATATATACAAATAGTCAAGGAAAATTCCAACATTCGCAGCCTGACGATTGTGCCTAGCATGAAACAGCCTGTCACCTCTGAGTGTTGACTTCAATGTTCACTTTTATATTTATATTTACATACGCTCTATCTCTGATATTGAGCACTTTATCTCATAAATATAGCACACCTTAAAAGTATATTTCTTCATATATATATATATATATATATATATATACTAGCAGTAGAGCCTGGCATTGCCCGGGGATATAACAGTAAGAGATAGATCAAGTATCCACCATCATAAAGACTGAAAAATAAAATTGACAAAGATTATTGTTTAAGGTTGACAGACACACATGTCTTAATTAGTTTTTTTTTTTTGTTTTTTACGAATTGGTCAAACTCAAACAAAAATATTGTTTTCAATTGTTATGAGTCTCTACCGATTGAATGGAATTTTTAAAGCATTCTGAATGTAAAAATAAAGAAAAAAGTGTGCAAAGTGTTATGTTGAAATCGGTTGAAAAATGTAGGTAGCCTTTCTGTAATCTTTTAGTTTTACAATTTATGATTTTTACTTATTGAATACAGTAAAAAAAATTGCCTATTTTGCTTGTGGTGATTCATAATTAGAATTCTGATTTGAATATATTTCCCACTCGTTGTTTCTAATACAAAAAATATTAACTTTATTTGGGTTTATTAATTATGATCTAACAAATCTTATTCATTTAGTAGCCTTTCTGTAATAATAATCTTTTTACAATTTATGATTTTTTACTTATTGAATACAGTAAAAAAAATTGGACACCATGTGTATTTAAAGTAGTTTCCGATTATTATTTTTTAGTTAGGAGGACTTGTGTATGTTTAGATTTCATTATCTTTCCTAAAGATAAAGAATTATCCGATGTTTGGATTCGTATAAATCAGTAGAGATCGTTAGATTATTGTTTAAGGTTGACGGACACGCATGTCTTAATTAGTTTTTTTTTTTTTTTTTTTTTTTTAATTGATCAAACCCAAATTCAAACAAAACATTGTTTTCAATCGTTATGAGTCTCCCGATTGAATAGAATTTTATTATAAACAATTGTCTTGTAAATGGAATTTTTAAAGCATTCTGAATATTAAAAATAAAGAAAAAGTGTGTAAGAGAATAAGAAACACTACCTGCCAAAAAAAAAAAAAAAAAAGTGAATTTTGTTTTATCGGCTGAAAATGTAAGAAATCCGATCCCATATATAAAGGAACACACACACACAAAACAACCTGGGTTTTTAAGCTGATGTGAGTTGTCCCCTTTCATTCTCAATGATGTCTCTTAATCGTGTTTTCAAATTGATTTTGTGCAAAAACAATTGTATTTTTCCCATTTTTGGCGCCGTTAGAACCACCACAAGGTAATTTTATGTAGTCCTGTGAAGTTTTGTTGAAATCGGTTGAAAAATGTAGGAAATCCGATCCAATATATAAACGTTACAGACACACACACACACACAATCTGCGTTTTATAATAAGTAAGATAACTGAATGGGTAAATATAAGTAAGTATGCGAGTGATTGATCGTATGCAAATACATATAAATACTCTATAGTGTAAAAAAAATAGTGTTCAATGTTAAATAACAGAGCTATTTAATATATATATATATATAATACAATACCTTACATTAACTGCACAGCTCCAAGTTTTATGCTGAAGCAATTGTCAACTGCTGGAATTATTATTTTTATTTTGGGTTGACAGCAGTTTTTTTAAAAATTTCTGTTTCTTGCAAGATACTTTATTGTTGAGGTAGAATATTATTGTTGTTAAAATATTTAAATGAATTATAGTTTAATTGTTTGGCTGAGATTAATATATAAGATTGAAAATAAAGTTGGAAATAAGAAATATAAATTCTAATTTAGAGAGATGCTGATGCAGAAAAAGTAAGTAAACAAGAAGGGACATTGGAAACTCAAGGGATGTAACTCTATTTTTTTTCCAAAATATCAAAAGAGTAATAACATTACTAATATAAATAGTAATATTACTAAACTAACTAAAACTAATGATAGCAATAATAATAAAATATGCTGTGATAAAATAAATAAGGTATTAATAAAAATAATACATATCAATGTAAAATAAAGTAAAATGAAATAAGAACCTTATATCGGAACATATAAATATATAAATAAATTTGTTAAAATATTTAAATGAATTATAGTTTAATTTTGAATTTGAATTTAGGCCCAGATCAACATTTAAGGTTGAAAATAAGAAATATCAATTCTAATTTAAAGAGACGCTGATGTAAAATGTAAACTATAAGTGAAATCAAGAATTTTGTGCTGTCCCTGCCTCCACTTGAATTCTGCAGTGTCTACTTCTTCACAGTTGTATAAGAAGGGGAGTCCTCAGCAAGTGTCTGTACCATGTCCTCATTGATTTTATAACCTTTCTTTTGCAGATACTTTATGACAGCCTGGGCCTCTGTTTTGTCCATTTTTAAATTTGTCATACACCTCTCCCCTTTGTATGAGTCTCACCTACACAGAAATTAAGACAGAAATCTGAATTAGTTTTTCTAGTTTTATAAGAAGTGGTAGGCGGTTACCACAACAAAAATGTTCAACTATGGCTCTTCTGGGTGAGGCTTAGAACTTTTTGAACGACCCTTGTATGTGTGTGTGTGTATATATATATAAAATAGAATATATAAAAAAAGAATTTGCATTGAAAAATGCTGAATATACATGAAGAGTTTTATACTTTTAATGTTTATGCATGTATTATATACACACACACACACACACACACATATGGAAAAATGAAACAAAATTTACAGTAAATTTTAAACTAAAATGGTCTGGAGGACCTTAAATTAGGCACCAGGATACCAAGGCACCTCTTCATGGGATCCATGAAGCTGGTAAGGTACCAACAAGTTCTCAGCTACGTCAAGAATAATAGCTTCACTGTTAAAATATTTTCTGATGAGATCTGCTCAAAAAACAGGTCCATTCTGGATTTGAGGTAATTGGCTATTTTAAAGCCGGCCACAAACAAGATCTCCAAACCCCTAATATCAATACTTCTAAGGTTGGTATCAAGGATGAAGGTGTTATAATGTCAAAGGTCATCATAGTTAAGAGTTGCTTAAGCCTCTTTTGGGCCATGATTGAAAACAATTGAAGCCTCATTGAATAATGTCCAAGTATGGTATCTTTGAAGTTGAGACTCTCGTTCAGTACAGAGATACTCAGCTGGTGTTGACTGATGTTGATTACTGCCTTCAGTGTGTGGGGAGTGGGGAGTGATGGACCTTTTGTGTCACCTTCTGATCTTTCAATCTTTTTAATTGTTGTACTTGGCAGGCTTTGACTGTATTGAATTCATGTCTGAAGGATTTATCCAGGTTATGCTGGATCCTCTTTCGGTCATCTTCTTTGTAATTTTGTTGAAGAAGGCCACGAGCAATTGGGAGATATCAGGTTGCAATTTTTGTTTTTAATCAAAAGGGGTTATATTGGATTCTTTCTTGGATAAGGGCATATCCCACTTTTTCTGCAATCAGATGGGCTCTCCTTCAATTGACAGAAAGCCTTGGTACCAAGATCTCATTGAATAAATTGTTTTTTTGGTGGATTTACACCCTTTTGTATTCAAAACCTTTATTTATGCATAACTGAGTTTTGATGGTTGCAGTAATTTCACATTTTCTCAAACATCAAAATATTAAAAAACCAAAAAACAAAAACAATTCTACAAAATTGATTTTTCAGTGGGTGTCTTTATATATTAGCTTTGTGTAAAAGTTCTCAGCAAAAATATTTTTCAACTGTATTCAGTTTTCAAAAAAAGAGTGCTGGGAACTTTTGCACACACTTTATTTGTTCTATTCTGTTTATAGGTACCTGCTTTCATCTTACTTATTATAAAACGCAGATTGTGTGTGTGTGTGTTTCGTTTATATATGGGATCGGATTTCCTACATTTTTCAACCGATTTCAACAAAACTTCACTTTTTTTTTGGCAAGTAGTGTTTCTTATTGTCTTGCACACTTTTTTCTTTATTTTTACATTCAGAATGCTTTAAAAATTTAATTTACAAGACAATTGTTTATAATAAAATTCTATTCAATCGATAGACTCATGACGATTGAAAACAATGTTTTTGTTTGAGTTTGGGTTTGACCAATTCGTAAAAAAACCCAAAAAAAACAAACTAATTAAGACATGCGTGTCCGTCAACCTTAAACAATAATCTTTGTCAATTTTATTTTTCAGTCTTTATGATGGTCGATACTTGATCTATCTCTTACTGTTACATCCCCGGGCAACGCCGGGCTCTACTGCTAGTATTGAATAAATGAGGTAATTATGAAAAGGAAGGTTTGTAATTCAGTTTTTTTTTTTCTATTACAGAAAATCTTTCCTTCATTGGATAAAATGTCTGCAAGGACTGACTGCCTTGTCTGTGGGGTGTTGGATTAGCCTTCCAGTTTGCTGTCATATAATTGGTCCTATATCTCGGCGTCTGGCCAACCTTCCTTATGTCATTTGGATTGTAAGTAATGGCCATTTCTTCTTGGCTTCACTTGTGACAATTTCCAAATTTCAGGATCAAATTCACTTGTTTTTATTTCAAAGTTCATTTCTTGATCAGATTATAAAAATGACAAAAGATCAAAACAATTCAAAGTTGGCAATAATTTCAAGAGATGTGTAAAAAAAAATCTGATGAAACATGGGAAATACAAGCTAAATTACTGCATCTGTTCAAACTCTTTCATCTTTTTGTTAATGCCTTTATATATATATATATATATATATATTTTAAGATTTTCAGCCTCCACATGAAAGAAGATTACTTAAATAATTTTCTAAAACATCTCTCATATATAAATATAATACATATAACATACATATATATATATATATATATATATATATATATATATATACAAGCCATTATGATTTTATATAAGCATGAAACAAGCAGTCACTGCTGGGTGTTAACTTCTATGTTTATCTTTATATTTACATACACTCTATTTCTGAACCCAGAAAACTATATTTTTATCATATATACTTTGTCATACATCTTCCTTCTAAAATTATTTTTGATATATAAAAATTTATATATCTTTATCCCATATATATATATATATATATATATATATATATATATATATATATATAGGTATATAATCTAAGTTCATCTTAGTAATATAAAATATTAAAACTGATTCACAAAAAGAGCTCAATGTATTTATTATTACAGAGCAAATAATTAATAAACAATAAAAATCCAAAATCATCTCATATGGAGAATAGCCTATATTGGTAGATGAAGATATTGGTCATCTGTCTTATTAACCCCAGTGTGGACTGAGTTTGTGTTAGAAATAGAAATTTAACTGTGAAAGCTAAAAAAAAAAAAAAAACAGTCGTAAAACTAATACAAAATTTATACATTTCAATGTTACAGTCAGATGAAATGAACGAGTCAGGGGAGGGTGAAAGGTATTTGTCTTAAATGGAAGAAGTTTTATAAAATTTAAACCTGAATATTAAACTTATGACATGAATTTTTGGTTATATTAAAAATGAAATATTAATTTAAAATTAAAAGAGGAATAAAAAGGGATTTAAAAATAACTTTAAAATCTATAGATAAAAGGATGTAAGAGATTAATGGAAAGAGAGTAGGGGAAAGTTTATAAATTATAATTAATATAATGTAAAGAACTTATAGAGGGGGGAAATTAAATATAGAAATTAGAATTAGTTATACTTTTGACATTTGAAGAGTTAGAGGGGAGTAAATATTATGGAAATATAGAACTAATTAAGTTAAACCTATATCATAGAAAATTGGATTTGTTTTTATGCCAACATTTTAACACAAATTCATTCCTCTGATTCAATAGTTTGCTTTGATTATTGTATTTTATTATTCTAATTTTTTCTTCTAAACATAAGTTACACCTGTCTCTAAGACTAATAGGAATATGTGCTATTCCCCATATTAGGTAATTTTGGATTTTATTATTTATTAATCATATATATATATATATATATATATATATATATATATATATATATATATATATATATAATAATAATAATGGTTTTGACGTATGAGGATCTGACAGCTTAGTTGATTCAGTTATGAAATTTTGTGATAGTTTTAAGTGACACTTAAGACCCGCTAGTGATTTACAAAGGAGGCCACATATGGAGCAAGAGTGAGGATTGTGAGATGAGATCACTGTTAGATTGGCTGACCTTTTTGTTCTTGCTCTTACTGCTTGAAGATGATTCAGACAAACAGATTGAAAACTGCTGAGTCCACTAAAACACGTTGATCTCCATTCTACCCACTCCAAGACTAAGCGCTCACGGGTGTTATGTGGTATATTGACAGCTGACAAGTTGCTCTTCAGCTTGTCTTTGTATCTTAGCCATGGGCGTCCTACATTCCTGTAGCCCTGATCTAACTGGCTCTACATTAGGATCTTGGGTATCCTGTCATCAGACATTCTCAAGACATGACCAATCCACCATAACTGAGACTGTATGATAAAAGTCTCGATTCCTCCAATATTATACCTATTAAACAGGTCTACATTAGATGTCCTATCTTGAAGGTTAACTCCACAGATTGCACGCAGACAGCTTTTATGGAAAACATCCAGCTGGCGTATCTGGTACCTGTACGGAGTCCACGACTCTGAGCTGTACAAAAGTATGACAAGTACAACAGCTCTGTAAACTTGAATTTTCGTATCCCCGCTCATTCCACAAGCAATGGCAAGGTTTGCCAAAAGCACTGGTAGCCTTAGTAATCCGATGCATGATTTCATCATCTAAAGTTCCACTGTAGTTGACTTTGCTACCAAGATAGGTGAAAGACTTTACATAGTTCAGGGGTTTGTCTTCTACTTTCAATGGTCTCTCTGGAAATTTGTAGACTGGTAGTTTTTGTTTCTCACCACAGAATTGCTTCAGAGTAGGACAAGGTTGGTGCACTACTTCAGTTTTCTTTAAGTGTAAGACCAAATGCTTTACATGCAGCAGAGAAACGATTTATTAGATGTTGGGCCTCCTCAAAGGATGTCGCTACAAGAGCAGCATCATCAGCAAACAACAAATCACAAATAGTTTGCGTACGAAAGTGGGTCTTGGCTTTGAAGCACTGATGATTGAAGAGACCACCAGTTGTTCGAAACTGAAACTTGACGCCACTCTCTGTGTCTGCAAATGCATATTTCAGCATCACCGAGAAGAAAAGGGCAACAAGGACAGGGGCCATGACACAACCTTGCTTGGTGACATTTGTGACATTAAAGGATTCCAACATTATACCATCAGACACGATATTAGCTTTCATTCCTTCATGAAAGGAGATGATGACCGTTAGCATGTTTTCAGGGATGCCAAGTTTCCTCAAGACTTGTCAAAGAGTCTCTCAATTCACAGTGTCAAAGGCCTTCATCAAGTCCACAAACACCATGTACAACTGGTTTTTCTCGTGAACCTTCTCTGCAACTTGACGAAGAGAAAACATCATGTCAATGGTGCCATGACCCGACAGAAAACCACACTGCGATTCAATATAGATGTCGTCAACAAGGTGTATAATGATTCTGTTTAAAATCAGTCTAGCTAGGATTTTGCCTGCAATTGAAAGTAGTGATATCCCCCAATGATTATCACAGACACACCTGGAACTCTTGTTTTTGTAGAGGTGCTTTTATAATCCTGTGGGACACAGCCTGCCTTCCATATCTCCATGAAAAGGAGATGTAACTTTTTTACTAACTTTTGGCCGCCATGCTTATACACTTCGAGTGGAATAGGATCCTTAGGAGTAGGTGATTTTCCAGATGAGATTTACTTGATAGAGTCAATTATCTCGTGATAAGTAGGTTCAAAAGACAACTCTGGAATTTCAGAATTTTGCTCAATTGATGTGATGGCTTCCTCATTAGTAACCGAAGTGGTGTTTAACACAGTTTCGAAATGCTCTTTCCAGCGATCTAAAATGTCTGACTTATCCATCAAGAGAGTTTCACCATCTGCTGTGGAGATTGGAGCAACACCTCTTTTCTGAGGACCGAAAATGCTCTTGAGGCCAGCATAGAAAGCCTTTAGATCCTTTCTATCTGAAGCTTCTTGGAGTTCAGTGGCATTTTCAGACCACCAATGCTTTTTCATGGCTCTGAGAGCTCGTTGAACCAGACTTTTGCACTACTTGTAAGCAATCTTCTTATTGGATGAGTTCTTGACCTCAATCCATGCATTATGAGAAGACTGCAATTGATCTATAAGCTGCTGAACTTCTGTATTATTGTCATCAAACCAGTCTTGATGTTTACGATGTGTCAGACCAAGAACCTCCAAGGATGTAGAATGTGTTGCATCACGCAGAGCTTTCCAAGATGATTTGATATCATTGGTAATGTTTACAGAATCAAGTGCAGCATCAAGTTTGTCAGCTCAGTTTTTGTTTCAGTCAATTTAAGAGGCAGTACTTTAATGTGCTTGGACACTGTAGATTTTATAATCCTTCATTTTTCCAGATGCAGTGTAGTTTTACTCCGAAGTAGAGTGTGATCTGACAACATGTTGTGTGGAATGAATGCGTTATCTTAAAATCTTTTGTCCTGTCTTTTGGTGATGACGTAGTCGATCAGATGCCAGTCTTTTGAATGAGGATGCATTCACGTGGTCTTACGACAGTTGGGTTGCTGGTAGAAGGTATTAGTGATACTAAGGTCAAATTCTTTGCAGATAGTGAGAAGGCGTAATCCATTAGAATTCATATAACCAATACCATGGTGACCTAAAACGCCCTTCCAAGAATGATAATCATTGCCAACACGAGCATTGAAATCACCTGTAAGGACTAATTTATCCTTATGCTGGATTTTGGAGATGACATCTTGAAGGAGATTGTAAAAATGATCTTTTTCTTCATCTGAACTACCTAAGGTTGGTGCGTAGCAACTAACCATCGTCACACGGGTGTTGCACTCCTGATTGAGGGTTAATGCCATTATGTGATCAGATACACCTTTAGGTAAGGAAGGCAGTGAGCTAGCAAGGTCTGGCTTGATGGCGAAGCCAACACCAGATTGGTGTGGCTCTTTCTCAGTCTTGCCAGCCCATAAAAATATCTGCCTTTTTATTCCCTAAGCTGAGAATTACCAACCAGATGTGTTTCACTAATGGCTGCTATGTCGATGTTACGTTTCTTCAACTTGAGAGAAACAAGAGCTGTTTTAAGCTCTGGTGCAGAATCATTGTCCTGAAGAGTGTGAACATTCCAGGATCCAAAATGGAAATTCTTATATTTATTCTGATCTTTTTTGCTGCTTCAACCGTTTTATTGGATAACCAGACAGCTGCAGCAGGCTGCCAAGTCTCGGTGTGAGTAAGCAATGTTTAGGGCTCCTTTTATAGCACCCTCCCCATAATAGGGAAAGCAGTGCAAATCCTAAATAGGGCTGCTTTGTCACTGATGAAGGATACGGACATCACAATTGCTCATGGGTTTGTGAAAGAACGGCCATCACTCATCCGTCTGCCACTGTGTAGAGCTCCAGCTAGAGCCTTCCAGTAATATCCTTTACCTGACCCCGACGCCTTCATTCTCTCGCCAGTGGACCTTGCAAGTGAACTGTGTGGATAAGAATGAATCAAGGTAAACTGCCAGAAAACCCACACAAGTGATTTGATTAAAATGGTGAAGGCTTATGCAGAACCATCCACACTTTTCAGAACTACTGATACACTCAGTCGGTGCAAATAAATGCCACAGACGAAGCAGACAATATACTGCAGGCTTTTCGTGTAAGAGTTTTCCATCTCCTAGACCAATTGTGTTCTATAACACTAAAGAGCTTGGTCAGCCCTGGTAGACACTATTTGCCAATAGTTGGGACCCTAACAGGTACTACCACCTTGGGTCAGGGTGGTCCTGGGAACAACAGCAATTAAAAGTGGTTCCACGCTCCTCAAATCCTCCAATCTCCCAATGAGAAGACTTTGTTGCTGGATGTAGTTTATCGTCATACCCAGAACATTTTATATATATATATATATATATATATATATATATATATATATACACGTGAGAGATTTAGAGGATGGGTGAAGACCAGTGTTGCCTGTTACCCTTAAAAATAAGGTACAGTAGATGAGCAAAAAAGGTACTACTTCTACCCAATGCCTTCTAAACACATAAAAAGGTTTTTTTTTTTGATGTCAGAGTAAACAGTTCAAAATTAAATGTGTTAATATAATGCTATATATACATTTTAAATAATATTAATAAAATAAAATAAGGAAATATATGATTATTATTAGAATATTTTATAATTATTTTTATAAATGTTGTTTTTATATATATATGTATGTATGTGTGTGTGTGTGTGTGTATATATATATATATATATATATATATAAATTATTATAAAGTATAAGAGAAACTTTTATTATTGTTGTTGCTAAAAAAAAAAAATCTGAACAATAAAAATAGGACAAATTGACTAGCAGTAAAAGCAAAACAAAATAACGTTATAACTGGGAACGCATTTACAATAAAATTGAAATTACGTTACTTTGCAAATAAAAAATAAGAAAATGTAAAGAATTAAAATTCATATTAAATGTTATAAAAGAAACTTTGAATATAACTAATAATAGATAAAAAAAAAAGAATCGGTGATAATGAGTCACAAGTCAAAGTTAAGCAAAATAAACATTAAAAAAAATGCTTTCCACTAATTCTGAAAATTATGTCCATTTTCGTAAAAACAACAACAGATAAATAAATGTTACAAATAAATTAAAATTATTCATGCCTCTATATAATTAGTCTAACAAATAAAATACATTAAATATTCTTATAATTCTTAGCGAGAAATTTCACTAGCGAAACAATGATTGTTTTAAAATAAAAAAGATAGAAAGAAAAAAAAAGAAGAAAAATCATTGTATACCACAACTAAAGGAAGGTAAACATGTACAATAAAATTATAAAATACATATATTAAATAGTGTAAATGAATAACATAACTAAAATATCATAAAATAATAAACAAGAAAAATATAAGAATAATCTATGATTAAAAATTAAAAAAAAAACAATTGAGACTTTCCTTAACATCGCTTTCTTAGAGCCATGAAAAAAGACATGTCCCTTTACTCTGACATCAGTGTTCATATATTCAATATATATATATATATATATATATATATATTCTTTAAGATTTTCAAATGCACAGGCTGGTAAACAAAAAAAACAGGATATCTACTCAATGATGTGTATCTACTAAAATATAACATTAAAAGTAATGATAATAATATATACAGGTATACCTCGGGTATACCTGTATATATTATTATTACTTTAAATTATGGCCGCTTTCAACAACTTAAACTAGGAGACTGTCCAGAAGAGGTGCAGGAGATTCCAAAGTCATCTGGGGGCTGCGATTGAAACCAATGGTGATTTTATTGAATAAATTTACTCTTTAGTATTTCAAGATATTTTTGTGTAATTTTGGTAAATATATCTGTTAAAATGAGATGCCAATGTTATTTTCATTTTTGCATAATTTAGACTAAAATTTGTCCATCACACTCTATATATATATATATATATATATATCCTTCCCTTTGGCTGGTCACTACTCATTTCCAAGCACAGGCATCACAGGGTAGCTAGCAAATCCCTATTATTGAGACACCTGCTCAACCCAAAGAGGGTTTCGCATGTGGTTTATACTGTAACTAAACTGAATGAAACTGTTATATATGGAATGCTAAAAGATTTTCTTATTTGGTTGGAATTTGGAAAGTTGTTTGGTTTTTATTTTTCTTCAAATTTTCCCTCTTGCTATTTTTCTTATTCTTTTATTTCTTTTGTGTTTTGTGCACCAAATGGAATGATTTTTTTTGTTGTTGTTTTAGATTGGTCTTTGCTCAATGGTGCTGGCAATTTTCTTGGCTGCTGACTTATTTACAATGTTGTTAACATTTACTCAAAATGATGCTAAAAAACGTAAGTACAGTCAATTGTTTTTATTTTATCCGTTGAGCTTTTCATCTAAATATATTCAATATAATGTTGAGGTTAAAGAGGGAAAGTACAAGGTAACCAAAAAAGTTCTGTCCGTTTTTAAATGAAAAAAAGGAAACGCTTGTGTAACTTATATTTAGTCTTCGAAGTAATCGCATCCATCACCTTCTGCCAACGTGTCTCCAGCTGTTCAATGCCCTTGCTGTAGAACTCGGGGGGTTTTGACGCAAAGAAGTCCGTGAGGGCTTTGCGCAAATCTGCTTCATTGGTGAAGGATTTCCCATGAAGATGATTGTCCAGGCAGTGGAAGAGGTGGTAATTGGATGGCGCAAGGTCAAGTGAATAAGGTGGATGGCACAAAGTCTCCCACCCATGTAGATGTATTTTATCCCTGACCACTCGTGCGACATGCGGCCTGGCATTGTCATGGAGGAAAAGCACACCTTTGCGATTCACCAGTGCTGGCTCCTTCTGGCGCAATGCCTTTTGCACACATTTCAATTGCTGCGAGTAGAGGTCTCCAGTGACCGTTTGGCCCGTTGGTAGCAGTTCATAATGAACCACTTGATGACCTGTCCACCAGACACAAAGTATAATCTTGCGTGGGTGCATAGGCGGTCTTGCGGTGTGAGGAACAGCATCCTGGAGACAACCAATGTCTGGAACGCTTGGGTGTTTCGTACAGAACCCACTTTTCATCACTGGTAAGCACTCGATTGAATAAGGATGCGGTACGGTGGCGAGAAAGCAGCGATACGCAGGCTGCCACTCGTTGTCCCTTGTGGACCTCCAACAGTGTTTGCGGAACCCACTTGCTCAGTTTGTACATCTTACCTAGGCAGTGCAGGTGAAGTCTAACTGTTTCATCGGAAACGTAGAACTGTCTTGCAAGCTCACCACACGTTAGACTACTGTCCTCTTCAATGGCCGCCTTCAGGACTCTGTCATTCAAGACCTGTGGTCGTCCACTGTGAGGCTCATCATGGAGAGACAAATCTCCCGACTTGAATTTTCAAAACCAATGCCTTGCAGTACATTCATCCACAGCACTATCTCCAAACGCTTGACATATGCGGCGACTTGATGCAGCTGCTGATAAGCCCACTTTGAAGTTGTAAAGCAAACAGCCCCGAACAAGATCTCTAGACACTTCCATCCTTCTCACAGCTGTCCAGCTTATAATTGATGGCTGGGCACGGTGCGCATGTTTTTTATAACGTCTGATTTTCCTACTTCCGGCTGTCCGAATTTGAAAACAATTGCTACACGCATTTCGTATATATTTCAACTTCATTCAATGACTAATCAAAAAACGGACAGAATTTTTTTGGTTACCTTGTATATATTGTATAGAGAGATTGTATTTAAAACCTTGATCCCCAAAGGGAATTGATACCATATTGAAGTAACATTTTTTTTTCTCAGTCATAAAACAATTTTCTTTGTTTCCCATATTCTGGTGTTGCCACTTAAACCAAGTAAATTTGAATAATCTATCCATGATCCATTCAATGATCCATTATTTCCTTATTAATTAATTCAGCTTAGCATTTTTATTTTTTCTTACAATTTTCCTAATGTTTTCTAAATGAAATTTGCTTCTTTTTAATTTCTGTTTAATTAAAATTTTAACAGTGAAATGAGAACCAAATTAATTACAAATTAACAAATCCCTAACAACATCAGATCCCAATATGTAAATTATTTTGGCAGTCAGGAATTTTTAATCGTTTCTTGAATTGATGTCTCAATATAAAAACAGCATTGAATTCTTGATCGGCAGAATGTTGGTGTTATATTTGAGTTTAGATTTCTTATGAATTTTGTCATCAAACAGGAGTTGATTAAATTAAAAAATTTCTTTTTTTCAGCAAATCGAAAACAAAAGAAAACTTCCAGTGTAAAGAATTCTAAAATTTGCCAAATTCCATCAAAGTCCGAAAACAGTATCTGTTTAATGGATGCCATTAACTATAATGGTCTGGTGTTCTTCCTTACTTCAAACTTGTTAACAGGGGCAGTGAATTTGGTTATTAAAACTTTGTATGTTCCTCCTTTGCAAGCATTTACTATTCTGACTCTTTATATGTTTATATCATGTCTGGCAATGAACCTGCTTCGATATTGCAATATCGCTCTAAGATTTTGGTAATAAAGTGCACAGTAGATCTTGTTTTTGTACATTTGTGTTTGTTTTGAATTATTCAAAGATGTTTCTCTTTGATTTTCATGACTCAAAGACTTTCTCTCAAATGAAGAGAAATGATAAAAGATTGTGATTGATACATGTAATCTGATCAGAAATTTGAGATTGTATTTGTAATAAAAAGAATAATGGACAATACCCTCTGTCGCCTTATGTTAAGGTTCACTGAGTTCAGTCTCTATCCTAATTGGGGATGGAGTTATTTGAAAGTGGTGGGTGGGACAATTAGTGGGGAATTGATGCACTTTTTTTGATAACATTTACTTGTTGCCATTTTGCATACATTCTTGGTTTTCGAAAGTGGATTATTTTTCAGTTCAAAACTGATCAGCTCTAGGAGACAACAGCCCAGTGGTTTGTGAATTTGATGACAGTAATTTTGAGTTCAATCCCTGGGCTGGGCAGTTTGTACTGTGGAAATGAGGCGAGCTATAACTGAGCAATATTAGCAGTCCTAGACATGGTCATTGGAACAAGAACAGTCTACTCCCATTGATTAAATAAAGTATTCAGTTCAAAATTCTCTGAAGGTTACTCAGATTGGCAAGCAACTGATGAAGGCCAGAGGGTACAATGGTTGAAATGTTATGATAATAATAACAACAGAGATGAGGATAATAGTCTGCATGTAAAAAATTTAAATAATGATAAATCCAAAATCCAGCAAATGCATCTACATTGAGAGCAACTCTCAATGTAGATGCATTTGCAAAAAAAAAAAAAAGTAATTACAACTTTCTTTTGCACAACAATTGCAGATCCCACATTGCAGAAATACTCTGTGAAAAACCGTTGCATTTGATTTGGGAAATTCTACCCGACATGGCACCCTGTCATAATAATTTCCTTAAAATTGATCCATGCCTCTGGAATGAAAATATTGTCAAAATGTTTTGTCTATAACTTTGTGGCGTGTCATTTACTTTCTGAATATTGTTTGAGCATTTGAATCTTTTCTTTGTATACTTGATCTTTTTAAAACAATGTTTATATTTAAACCTGATGAGGGATGGAGAATGAGCTGGCTGAAATGTGTCAACATGGAGTATATGAAAAAGAGGTTTATTGGTTTAAACAATATTTGGAATATGAAAGTGGCATTACAAAATACATTCGATTTGAAATCAATATCGTTCTATTTGAAAGAAATTCATAATTTGCTGAAATGTTGGCAGAAATTGATTGATTCATTTTCTATGGCTTATCAACCCCACATTGGCAGAAAGACGTAAATAAGTGAGTCTCTTAAATAATCGCTTTTTTGTGTCATTTTTTGATAAATTTGTGAACAAAAAATTATTTTTTTACCAACCCAATATTTTTGTTGATAAATAAATAAAAAATTTTGAGAAAATTAAAAAAAAAAAAGATAAAATTGCAGATTGACTATCATTCTATTTGTAGAAAAAAAATTTAGATTTTATGACCTAAACCTGAAATTTAAAGAAAGAAGAAGTGATTATTTTTATCTGAGACTGAATCTGTTTTAGTTTCTCTTTCATGTTAATTCATAATTGACACAAATTCTGCTTTTTGCATTGGGAATATTAAAAGTGTCTGATTTGAAATGAAATGACAGAGTTGTTCGATTCTTTGATAACTGGTGAATTTAGTTGAATACTTTGCCAATTAGTTGAAAGTATTCATTTTATGCTTCGGTAAATAAATTTCTGAAATTACTGCAATAAAATGTGAGATTATTTGAAATGACAGAAAAGTGAGGAAATAGAATGAGTGGCCAGGAAAGAGGACTGGGGATAAAATTGAATGGGAAAAACAAAGCACAGGAAAAAGAAATTGTAATATTACTTTAGAGACAGAGAAATCTGTACTTCATAATGGGTTCTGTCTGTAAAAGAGTCTTTGACAGCAATCTCCATTCAAGTGAAAATAGATGGATGATCAATCAATTATTAATTGTCTCTTCACAAATAGAAATAGCCTGGAGAAATGGCTTATCCATAAAAAGACTGTATTGAACCCCATTTCCCTAAATTGCTACGTATAACCCTATGTTGATTTGGGGTTGAAATAGGTGCACATTTCCCATCTGCACCAGAGTTTGGTGTTCAAGCTCAGATAAAACCCAGAATTTCAAATAATGTTTTTTAAAACAAGAAGGAAGATTGACCCAATATAAACTTCCTCCCTCCATACTTGAATCTTTTGTCATAGAAAGTTTAGTAAATATCAAAACATCCCTTGAAACATTTTATCTTTGTCTAACTTCTATGCTTTTTGTCAATATAAAAACTTTAACGATTTCCTGCATTGTGCTGGGTTGAATTCTTTAGGAAACATTTTTGATACACAAAAGTATTTTCACTGACCATCATATTCCTGGAAAGCCAATTTTTTGGCAACTTTGTAATGGTTATTGTTAGCATTGTCTCATGTTAGCAGACGACAAATTGTTTCTTTAATGCCTAGCTCAATCTATACCTTTTGTGGTTTGCAGGCAAGTACCATGTCTTTCTGCTAATTTCTTAGTGTTTCATTAATAATCAATTTATTTCTTCTTGGACAGAAGTGAAATATGTTTACACCAGAGGTTTTTTTCCATTATATAACCAAATGCTGTTTTATTCTCGAATCCAAACGCTGGGACGTCCTCCCTATGTAATATATATATATATATATAAATAAAATGTGTAGGACAAAATCTGCCATAGTGTCTCTCCATTCTACCAATGCGACGACTGAACAAAGGCGGATTAGTAAGGAAATATTCTTCATCAACAAGTTCAAACCCATAATTAATTCATTGCATAAATAGATTCTACCAAATTCCCCTTAGCATAAACGACATATGTAGCCAGTTACGTCCCTTGATTTTCATTTTTCTCATAGGTACAAAACAATAAGTTTTAACACGTGGAGAGCGAAACAGTTAAAAAAAAACTTTTTGAAAAGCTAAGCGAAACAAGTTAATGTAAAAAGTATTTAAAAAAAAGAAAAGAAAAGGAAAACAACATTATTTTTCTAAGAAAAAAAAATACTGAAAATCCAACTGTAAGTAACAAAGATTTAATTTTTCTCTGTAAAAATACATATATTATAAATAAATAACGCTATATTAAATATTAGGTGCCTTTTTTCCAATCCTCATTTTATCCAATCCTATATATATATATATAGTTAAACACAACTAATTTGTCTTAGATAAAACAAGGCCCTGAAGATGACATTGCTAATGTTGAAAGTACTCGGAGTAAATGAACATGCATCAATATGGTAACTTTTTTCTTTTAATAAGGAAACTAAGCAGCTTGTATAAGAGGATCATATTAAAAGTAAGTAGACAAAACTAAATTATTTAATAAGACATGTCTTAATGGAAACATACTGCCAAAATATATGCAATATATATATAAATAAATAAATAAAGAGAGAGTGAGTGAGTATTGACAAAGAAATCAACACTGACTATAACGACTTTCAGTTGCACTTCTCAATTGATCTTCAGACCATGTGTCAACATTTTCTCTCTTTAGAAGTCACTGGGGCATTAAGTGAAATTGAAGAAGGAATAAATCGGCTCTTTTCCTGTTTAGGTCCCATGGATGAAAATGGAGCGACCACTCCAGGGCGCCGGTATATAGAGGCCGTGCGCTGCCCAGAAAACTATGCACCCCCCTAACTATCGGCCGTACTGACAAGATACATTTAGGGATGGCTTGGCTGCAGGTTTTCTATTTGGATTTCCCACAAAGCAACAAAAGTTTCAAATAAGCGCTTTCCTTCCTCTAGATGGACTGCCTTCCTCGACTATCGAACTCCATCTACATGAAACAACTGGTTATGAGGCGCCATTTTTTCGTCCATTCTTTTGCTTGGAGCTAGACTTAATTATCAGATGTTATTTAAGACGCATGCCACGGGGGCATTTTATAGACAGTGTCCCCACTATCAACCCCTGCCAAGGTCAAACTTTGGAACATATATAATGCACACATATAAACATTATATACGTTATGTATTTTAGAAGAAAAATTAATGGTTTTATAAATATATAAAACGTTAAGTAAAAGAAAACTCAGTAGAAAACAAGAAAAATTGCTAAGTAGTACATAAATAAACAAATAGAAATATCGAAAAGTTTGTTAATTTTAGAAAAAGCTAGCAGAAACAAAAAAAAAAAAATGAAAATCTGTATCGGGATTTAAGCCTAAAATACTCGGAGATTCTGAAATTATTATTTAGCGAACAATAAAATCATTTATACTGTCTTTTTGACAAGACCAACACCTAAACTATTAATTAATGAGAAAATGAAAGAGAGTAGAAAATACAAAGTTGATAAAATATAACTTTAGGTAAAACAAAACACAGAAAGTAAAAATAAAAGAAATGATCTTCAGGTTAGTTCTAGATAAATAAATAATAATACAGAAAAAACCCGGTAACCGTGGGAAAAGTTAAAAGAAATAATAATATATATATATATATATATATATATATATATATATATATAACTTCAAATAAATATAATCATCATCTCATATATAAAGTACAGTGTATCTGTGTTTGTGCGTCTGTGTATCCAAGCAACTCCACCGTTCCCACTGGTCCGATTTCAATGATTCATAGCTCATTCAAAAGCTCTAGAAAAGTTAGGCACAGGGAACGATTTTGGTTGAGCTCAGATTCAGGGTTGCCAGATTATGCGAGGTCAAAATTATATATTAATATATTATACTAGCCATTATCGTTGCTTTCATGGTTCAAGGGGAGAAACTCTTATTTTCCATTTGTATCTAAAATTGCAGTGCACGTTTTATTATAAACTACCTTAAAAGCCGCCCTATTGGGCGCCATTTAAGCTTAGTCCTGTGGAGGACACTTGATTTGGCCATCATCACAATAGCTAGGGAGAAGTAGATGCGATAGGCATCAATAAACTACAGAAGAACTCAAAATTGGTCGCTGCATTTAAGTATTGAATTAATGTTTAAGCTTATCTTTTAAAAGTTCAACGATAATTCTTCGGCTGCCATTTAATTTAAAGACGATTTGATGTACGTAAATCCTTATTTTCCGTACAATTTTTTTTATTTCATCGGCGACAGAACAGGACACAATTTATAAGATAAAATTAATATAGTGTAAAGATGGGGAAATAGAAATTAGAATTAGTTATACATTCAACATTTGAAGAGTTAGAGAAACATAATAACTAATTAAGTAAAACGTATATTATTGAATCTATATGAATAAACGCGAAATTCTGGGGTTAAAAAGCCCCAACTCAACTTTATAGTAATTTATACGCTAAAAGCTCAATATCTGCATTATATATTATCTACTTCTAGGCAATCTCACTTTTCACGTTTAACTAATTTGCATATGGATTTAAAAAAAAGTTTATTTCATTAATTAACTGCTCTTCATTACTATTCTTTTATTCGAGGATTATTTTGATTTTCATATCAAAAATAGTTCTGCTTAGGAATATTGTCTTATATAGTGCAGAAAAGTGTTTGAAATTTACATTTTACTTGGCCTTCAACAAGTTGACATCTATTTGTAAAACTTTCCTTAACTATAACATGTTCATTTAAAATGTTTGTTTCAAATATTTTAAGTAGTGAATATATCTTACTTTGCGTAGTGATAGCGTGCGGGCGAAGCCTGCTAATAATATATATGAAAAATGAATTAAGATGATAGTGAATTATATTAAATTAGTAAATTATTTTTAAAGCAATATTTACGTTTTTCAAATTTTCTTGAGTTCAGAACATGTGTGTGTGTGTTTGAAGAGGTACTAATAATCTTATCAAATGAATAAACATAAAAATTTCTTTCCGGAATCCGTTTTTGGTTGAAAAGTAGACAAAAAAGGCAAATGAAGTGACTTCGAACGACTAAAAATGAATTGCCGAAGGCCGGCATTTCCGTCCATTGGATGAGTAGAGACTTGGCGGTGGCAATCCAAAGAAACGCGACTGCGCATGAGCAAATCCAGTTTTCCTGTTTTCACGAACAACATTCCTCTAAAAGTTCAATATTTAATCTCTTCTGCAGATGTTGTGCCATATAAAATGATTTTCTTCTTCCTTTTTTATTTTTTGTTTAGGTTTCATTTATGTTGAAAGTGACATTTTTCTTCTCCTCAGTTGGTTGTTGAAATCACAACACTTTCATCTTGAAAACTATGGACATTTTCCTATTATACGACAATCACTCACAAGAAGTAAGGGTCACGTTGGTATCGGAAATGCCATGAAAAATTCTCGTCGCCGATTTGTAGTTTGATATCTAAGTGTTACGTATATTCGAATTAACTCAATGGAAGAATCCTTGCCGAGTAAATTCAACCCAGACGAAAAGAAGTGATGCCTTTTTCTCCTGCCGTCAATCTACGTCAACCATGAGATATGGATTTATAGAAATTCAGACTTTTAGATGTTAATAGACTTTTCAACTACTGGATAAAGATTTCATCCAGAGGGTAAAGAGTGTATTGGTTTAGATGTTTGCCCATTGACTCAAACTGAAAATCATGAATAATTCGACTAAAGAAACGGACTGAAATCCTGTCAGTAGAGCAAGGGTCAAACTGCTCTTCGGTTCCAGGGATTTTTTAAAATTAATTCACTTTAAGCAAGGCGATAATGCCACTAAGATGCAAGGGGCTACTGGGAGTGAAAGAGAATGAAAAAGATTAGAAGGAACCAGAAACCCAATCCTAAACAGGAAAGAAAGGATAAACCTCTACTCCTGTTCAAAAAATTGGGGAGGTGCATGAACCGGACGATAGGCGAAGCCATCTACTCCTAATCACGTAGAGCTCTAATAAATTGAAATTTCTTTTTTAGCTTTTTGAAAACATTTCTTTCAAAATTTTTGGTTAGTTTTTATTAATTTATTTCTTGAACTGAACGTAGAAAATTGAAAGAATTTTGACAAAGTCATCAGGTTTGGCACACTTTCTACTTTTCACCGAATATTTTCACACATTTCTCTGATGTTGATTGCACATGGCCCGTTTGAAGTTCTACTTATAAGGAAGTTCGATTTGATTTTTATTTGAATTATTTTAGCCGATACTGCTTTTTGTGATAACGATGGAATTCTTGTCTGACATAAGGGAAGTTTATCTAATAATACACCGGTAAAGAGGACAACGAAATGGGCTGAAGTTGTGATCTTTGCATAAATTTGACACCAGTGAGAGAGAGAGAGAGAGAGAGAGCTAGAGAGAGAGAGAGAGAGATACAACCTCTTCATGCTATATATTCAAAAAGTGTCAAATAGGGTAAGAAAGAAATGTCCATTATATTCGGTTAGCTAAACTCTCACCTCTCTTTAAATATCAGTTTTGCTCACGGAGTTTTGTTGCGGTTTGGATTAAAAAAAAAATTAAAAAAAATCCATTTACAAAGACACAGCAGCGTGTTGTATTCAAGAAACTAAAGCAATTCAGAATGAAGTCTCTGCCGAATGATATGTGCCTATAACTTCATCTATACTTTCTGCTATCACCATTGCAATATAAGCAATACCTATATGAAATTTCGCATTTTGGCTGGGATTTTTCATATTCTTGTAATTTTAAGCCCAAGTCCCTCTTCCCACGGGCAATACCTCTTCTTCGGGAGGCGGCTGCGTTTATTGCCTGGCTCCTGAGGAGTCCCCAAAAACGGAAATACCAAGGGGGCTTAGGCAATTTTTGCGAAGTATTGCCGTAAAAACTCACTTTAAAAATTGACCTTGTGTCACATCCGGTTGCGACGTTGGCGCCCTGGTAAACACCAATAAGCATTACTGATACCATCAATCTAATAAGACTTTGCTTGAGGGTGAAAACAAATAGTGATACGTATGTCTGTTTGAGAAGAAATACTTTATATAAACTGGATCCCCAAAAACCATGTGGACTTGATGGAATCCCTGCAATAGTCTTTAAGAAATGTGCTCCTGAACTTTCGCCTGTTCTCTCTAAACTCTAGATTAATTGCTTTGCTACTTCTTGCTTTCCTGTTTCTTGGAAATTACCTTTTGAAGTCTTGAAGTCTTAAAGATCTCAGGCGAACCGTCTGATCGTTCTATCGACCTATTAGTCTTCTACTTTTGGTAAATTTGATCTTCAAAAACTCAAAGGCAATCTCAATCTTTATCGTTTGTCTTCTTATTCTTTTATTGTTATCTCTTCTTCTTATTTCACACTCAGTAACCATTTGAATTTTAGTGGCTTTATTGCTTTGCCTGGGGTGAAATGAGTAAGCAAATTAAACTAAAATGCTAATCATCATTTATAGGATATAAACTCCTATATTTTACAGCCAATAATTGAAGAACAGACAAGTAAAATACACCCAAAAATAAATCTTACGAAATTCAGTACATACGAAAACTTTTTGGCAATTTTGTACAAACACGGCTCCAAATTAAATAAATGGTTTCTGGAACTGAATTGGATAAGACAACAAAGACTATTGAGTTTTAATATGTAAATGCATGTATCTGCCTGTATAAATAGATGTATTTGACTGTATAAATATGTGTATCTGACTGTATAAATGTCATATTTAGATTGGTTTTCTTCTTTTTCTGCGAAGATCATTTTGTGTTGTATTTGTGGGCACAACACTCGGATTTTATTTTCCCACCTAAAATCCGGGTTGACTGACCGCACACATTTAACGGCAGGCATTAATCTACTTACCTTTTAAACCATTTAAACACACACACACACACACACACACACACACACACACACACACACACACACACACACATATATATATATATATAAAAACTCTTTTAAAATTCTATACCCACTAGTATCAGCCATATCAAGAGGGAGCGGCATTTGCATATCACGTCATCGATCATTATCGAACTCATTTCAGTTTTCTAAATCTTTCATGGCTAAAAGTAAACAAAATACAGAAAGAAAGGTGTTTAGAAATGACTAATTCGTTTATGATAAAAAAATTGAACAACATTTTGTATTTCTAACTAAAAAAATAGTTTGAATTTCATTTTCAAGTTTTTTTCTTTGAAAGGTGATTGCTTAACTTATATAGTAAGTAAAAGATTAACATTTAATGTAGTTAGAATTAGAAATGGCACGGCAATGGCGAGATGATGATGATGATGATAATGCTGGTAATGATGATGATGAACATTCTCATGGATGATTGTTGTGATGCCGTTTGAATATGTTGCTGTTGATAATAATGATGATTATAAAAAAATGGCAGCCATAATGGCAGCCGAAAAGGAAACTAAGATTAAAATCAAAATCGTTGGTGCCAGCCGACTATTTAACCGGCGGGCGGGCCCGAGGCCTGCTGCTTTAGCCTCAAGGAAAGGCGAATTGAAGGAATGAAGAACGGTTTACAGTCACTTTGACAACGATTCAGTTGTGTGAGGAGTGGCAAAGGCTGGGGTAGCGTCCAGCAACATCGACATTTGAAGATGTGTGTGTGTGTGTGTGTGTGTGTGTGTGTGAGTGTGTGTGTTGTGCTGGGTTGCTGTGTTCTGCGGCAGATGAAGAGAAGACGTACCAAGATAGTTGAAGCTTCAGTGTAAAAGGTTCTCAGATGTAAATTGTTGAAAGAATAAGAGAAAGAATGAAAGAAAGACGTAAAAGCGAGCGAACGAGATAGATGAATAGATAGACATGAAAAGACTGAGACAGATAGATAGATAGATAGATAGATAGATAGATAGATAGATAACGAGAGAGACGTGTCATTGGTGTGGATGATTTGTTAAATTTGTTTATTTCCTTTTCGCGCCAATAAAAACGAAACAGACACGACGTGGAGAAAAAAATATTGAAATTATTCATAGGAAAAAAATTCTTTTAGCTTAAAATAATGGAATAACAAAAAAGTAGAAAACTCAACCGATCACAGAAAAAAAAAACAAAACAAAAAACATATAAAGCATGTCTTTAGTTACTTTTGGTTGATTACAAGGATTATCGAGACTGAAAAAAGAATCATGCTTCTTCTGTTAATTCCATTTGAACGAGAATTTAGATAATCTCTCTTTAGCACCGATTATCATTCTCAGTTTTGTTGGCTGACAGTACAGTCCACGAGGCTCGTCTGTATTGACGAGATAGACTGCTTCTCAACAACATTGCTTTCATCCACCCACCTAGCGTGTGTATGTGTTGTTTAGATTATAACTGCGTTTTTATACGAATATGTTGATTGTATGGACACGAATTATTTTTATTTTTATCTTTGTGGTCTCTCTCTTTCTCTCTCTTTCTCTCTCTCTCACTTTGAAGTCATGAAAATATATTTCCCGAGTGAATTTATGTGAATTGCGTGATTGATGACTTGATATTTAGGAACGTAAACATATATTTGAGTTTAAGGTTTGCTTACATAGTAGATAAAAGGATGAAGAAGGTGGGAAGATAAAAAGGAAAAAGATATAAAAGCAAGATGTAGAGTAAGAAGAAAAAAAAAGAAGAAAAGGAGAAGAAGAAAAAGGAAGAATAATTAAAAAGGTAAAGAAGAAGAAATTATGAACGGTCGAAGGGAAATGTGAAGAAAGTAAAAGAATTGAAAGAAACAATAAAAGAAGAAAAGAATTGGAAATAAAACAGAATGGTAAAAAAAAAGAAGAAGAAGAATGCCTTTTCAAGGCAAAGAATGCTAAAGACATAGAAATGTAACAAGGCATAAATTTGCTGATTTGGTTAAAAGCATATCTTGAAAAGGAAGTTGGTCTTCTGAGATAGAAATTATAGAAGAGGTCAGAAGAATTGGTTCATTGAATTGAAATCAGACATGAAGAAGAATCTGCTAGAAGCATGCAAAATTTAAATGGAAACAATTGAAGACACACACAACAATCGTTAAATTAGAAAACCCGCCTGTCCAAAAAGAAAAACAATCATTTCCATTTTTGATGCACATGGAAAGCAAAATGTCTCATTGCAAAAATTGATTTTCTATGAGAAAAACTCAGTTAAAATCAAAAATGGGAAATGAGTCTGGAACAATAAATTGCTGTATTTCATTGCACAAAATGGACGACCCCTCCCCAAGGAAAGACTAAAATATGGATGTGGTAAGTTAATGGTTACGCAAATGCCATAGACTAACGAGTATTTGTGCTGCGTCTAATTCTGTCGCACTGCAATATTAAATGTAAATAGTGGCTATAGGAATGATTTTTTATCGAATAAAAAAAAAATCTATAAGAAAGAAAAAAAATAAAAAACACGAATAAATGAAAAATAAAAACATGAAATACAAAGTAAGAAAAATATTTTTAATTTTATTACGACTGAATGATGAGTCGAAAGATTTTAAAAGAGACGAGCGTAGAATTCATTTGCACAAACAAAATCCAGAATAAAAAAAAGAGTAAATTTTGAAGCCGGGGAACATAATTTTTTTAAAATTCAGACGAAGACGAAATTCTTTACAAAAAGATCATGCAAATGAAATAAGGCAATGCAACTGAAAGAAGGAGCATAAGGGAAAATCGTGGGTGGGGATGAACTGTATGGATGAGAAGATGGACATTCAAATAAATTGATAGATTTTATTCAAGCCTCTCACATACTAAAAAAAGCAAAGCACCTGGACACAATAAAGCAAACAAAAATGCTGTTCTAGTACCCTTTATTAGCAATAGCAGCCGTAAATAGACCTTGTATCAGCAGCAGCACTTGAATATAATAACACGTCAACCCTAAAGTAACTCTTTCTTCCAGGTTCCCTCTTTCGAACTGTTGATATGAACTTTACCCGCTGAAGCTACAAGGGCTGCGAATGCTTCACATAAAACACACCACCAAAGTAAGTACCTACTATAACATAATAATGAACCTTTCGTTGTGTATACAATTTACGTCTAACAAAAATACTCGTTTTATACTTTCCTTTTGTTAATTTTGTTTTAATAAAAGTTATCGTTGCATTGCAAATCACTTGGTCTGTTATTTTGCGCATGTAATCTTTTCCCCATCATTATTCAATGTGTTATAAAATATTCCCGTAAAAAAACATTACACATTTAATTATTGAAGTAGATAATCACTAAACTGCTATTCTGAAGGGTTGACTATTTTCGCGCCTTATGAAGACTTTCACGTGACGCATCTTTTAGTTCGTGACATGCACGAAAAAAAATTACAGCTAGTCAGAGATAGACAATCATGCGTTGTAAAGCTGGTTTAAGATGCTTCTATGTCAACACGAAAGACACGCCCAGCAGCTGAACGGGTAGCGGAGATAAACAAAGGACACAAAAATAAGAAATGAAAGGAAACATTGATGCAAAAAAAAAAACGAAACAAACAAAAAATAAATGCTGAGAAAGGGACAACAGTAAACAATTATTGATTTATGACTTTGCTGCTTTTGATGTTATTTTATAGATTCATGTGATGGTTGCAAGAGTAACAAAGGAAAACAAGTAAGTATCACTTGTGAAGCAGAAAGAAAAAGAAACGACGATTAGATTTTATTTAAATTTTGGAGGATTTGTTTAGTGAGTCGGATGCGATGCTCGGGATCTTTGCGCGGAGAGCGACATTTTAAATTTAATTTTACTATCGCAGCGGTCATATCCGGTCGATAGATTTTGATGTGAATTGAACCAGAAAGAGGTCTAATTTGAAGCAGAGAACAGCAATGTGGACAAATCTGACCTGATCATTTGTTGCGGAGAGTTGCTTTCTATCTGAGCAGCAGATACAAAGAAGAATCAAAGAAACAAATGGCTGTTATTCCTTTTTGATCAGTGTTTCTTTCATCTTAATTTCAATCGCTTTTTTTCCCGTAACTATCTACTGAATCTTCGCTCATTAATAAATAAGTAGGAATGTCATCATGTTGCATTTTATTATTATTAGATGAAGCTTTTTCAAGTCATTATTTTGAAGTTACTATTCTTTGGGACTTTAGCATTCGTACTGACATACATTTAACACCAAGACAGTTCATCATCAGAAGATAAAAATGGTTTCTGAGTCGGTGGATTCGTGCATCCTTCCGGTTAATAAATGAATCTTTTGAAAAATAAATATTTAACATATTTCAACCAATGGGTTGCGTTCCTGCCAATAATAAAAAAAAAGACATGCTTCGCGATCCTCTTGAAGCAACTTCACTAGATCAGACAAGCCAGTAAGAAGAATACACGGATACAGACGACAGCAGTTTACAATGCGTATGACTTCAAACAGATTCCTCTATTCACCCGTCCAACTCACCGAGCTGAGTGACACTCTTCCTCATCAAGCTCCGTGATACTTACACTCTTCCTCGCCAAGCTACGTAACACTTACACTCTCCCTATTAAGCTATGTGACACTTACACTCTTCCTCGTCAAGCTACGTTACACTTACACTCTCCCCTACTGAGCTACGTGACACTTACACTCTTCCCCCACCTAGCTACGTGATACCTATACTCTTTCTCACCAAGTTACGTGACATTCAATACTTTTCATCTCCAAGCTACTTAACACTTACACTTTTCTTCAACAAGCTACGTGACATTTACACTTTCCATTTCACTTTCTCCCTTGCCTCTTTTTTCTTACACATACACACGAAGGAATCACATTTCTTTTCATCTCCGCAAACAGCTACGAAAAATTTAGTTGTAAAATCACGAAAATAATATTTTATATTTTTATATTTAAAAATCTATCTCGCCTTTTTCTGTTTTGTTGGTTGGCTCAAATCGGCAACAAGCTAATAGACCAGATATTGTAATTAAATATTACAAACAAAGAATACCATTTTATAGATAAATGTACATAAGATAAAAATAAATCTCTTGAAGAATATGATAAAATAAATAATTGTGAGTATCTTGAAATTGACATTGAAAAAATGTGTTACCTTAAAATGACCGTCATAATTAATAATTGGAGTCGTGGGTACGATAAAAAAACTACAAAAACTCGTAGAGACACGAATATTAATAAACTCCCTGGCAGCGTCCCTCTGTTTATAAGAGATTCAAAAATTGCATTGTATGGAATTATTCCTCTGTCCAATGTAAAATATATAAAGATTGTCAGTGTTTAATATCACATCACAGTTTGTCTGCAATAGAAAGCATATTTATTACTTTGTTATACTTAATGTTCTGTCTTAGTGTGTAATCAAAAGAAGATGGAGTTGCCAAAAGGAAGAGATTGTGTTTTATTGTAATCGGAGAATAAGGAAGAATGTCATAGAATGTTGCCAAGTGGTTGAAAGTGCATTAGATTTGCCAGTGATTATTTTAGTCATTGTAGAAAACCTGCTCTCTTGGCACATCACGAAACAATCAGAAACAATCCCCAAAGCTGCACGGTGAAGCTTGATATCTAACCAACTAATGACAGCCAAGTAATTGGGCAAAAAGACAAATCTAGTTCACACCGTCTGCCCAACGCTTTTCAGATGACAAAGTAGAAGAAAAGAAATATATATAAAGAAATTTACCTTTTAATAGTTGAAAATAGAGAAGATTTATTAACTTATTTTTTTTTTCTGGGAGCTGATAGATTTGTAATTGGATTAACCAAAATCAAGAATGTCGATGTATATTTTTATATTTTTTTTTTGCACCAATTCTTCATTGGATTAATCAGCCGAAAAATCTTTTTTAAATGATTATATTTGCTTTTATTCAATGTAATAGGAGATTTCGGATTTTCTTTTCTGGAACCGCTAAGAATTGGTGCCGTGTTTCTACGCCCATTCCTTGGGAATGAACAGCGTTTTCAGTTGGTGAATGCGCGGGCGATATGTAAAATAAACCAAAGAGAACGACAAGGTAAGTTGATTGGTTAGGGTAGGGAAAGATGGAATTTGAAATTAAGGGTCATCGACGTGGCCAGCAGGCGAAGTGGGGAAGAAAGAGTATGGACAAGCGTGGAAGTATAGATAAATACGAGCGAGAGAGAAAGAGATAGAGAGAAAGGGAGAGGAGTGAGTGAGAAAGAAAGAGAGCAAGTGAAAGGATATTTTAAAATGACTGTATCGACTGATTTAACAGTATGGTACAAGACCATCGTAATGGAGCACCTAATGAGGATCGTACACTAACGAATTAGGACACTTGACCAGATTTATGGCCAGCACCTAATAATTTATGAAAATAATTTTCTCTCATAAGCTTTTAAAATCGTATTACAATTCGAACTGACAAAGATTTCGGACATTACTTATGAGTAACTTGGCAGTGAAACAGATGAGGAAGTTTGGACTAAACTGGTCAAATCTCAAGCCGTTCAAAAGACATTAAGACAGTCGTCCTCAGCCGCCCCCCTCTTCAAGAAGAGATAAGAAGAGTTTAATGCAGGAAAATAAGTCGGCAAAGAAGAAGCGATAAATGGTCAACATTTATGTTGGCGAAGTTAGTTTAAATTTCTGTAACATAAGTTGAAGTGGTTGCATACATTTCTAAATATAACTTTTGATGAAATCATTCAAACTCAAGAGAGTGCAAGAGACATGAAAAGACAACCAGTCGTATAACAAGGAATTGAATTTGACAAAAGGTTATACTGCTTTTTATAAGGAACGCACGAACGTAGTAGTAAGCAAATGAAAAAAAATCTTACTTTTACGTCAGCCAGTTGTGTTTCTCCAAAAAATTATATTATATTAATTATTATATTAATTATAACTCGGAAGTTACTACATGTATAGTATTGACTTTTAGCAAACATATCGCGTAATCAAAAAAGTAACCTTTTGTAAAATTCAATTCTTTGCACTTTCTGAGATCTTGCAAGAAAAGTACCAGCTTTTGTGGAAAGTGTACCGACTTTTGTTGTGAAAATGATGAAAAACGCAACAATAGCTTGTCGTAATATCCTTTCGGCGTTTTGGAATAGCTAAAATATTTCCATCAGATTTCGAGCATTATTTATAGGATGGCCTGATCGGATATATTGTTATCAGTTAGGTATTCGAATACAGGAAAATGTTTAATCTGGAATCATCAAACTTAAGACATTAATTGATTTCATAGAATCTATTATTATCAAGTAAGCATTTCAGAAAAGCAAAAATGTCATTTTTATCGATCATTATAAGTGTTTGGAAATTATTTAAGCGTTGCATCGATTACATGTATTTTTTAGCATTTAGGCATTTTACAAAAGAAAATTGTTTAATCTATGACCATTCGATGGAGGATATTAATTAAGGAATATCTTGTTTGTATGTATTGTTATCATTTAAGCTTTTTAGAATAACAAATACCTTTTAATCTCTCGCTATCATACACCGGAGTGTAATTATATGTCGTCTTGATAACAAAAATCATTTTATATATTTTGGAATAGCAACATGTTTCGCTAAAAGATTTTGTACACTATTGGATGTCATTACTTCTGTATCATTATACTTCAAGTACAATTACAACATAGATAAAATATTATTCAATCTATTGCTGTCAGATTTCCGACATGATTCATGGGATGTTTGAATGCATACAGTCTTATTTAATCGTTTTAGAATCTCAAATCTATTTAGTATATGTTATTGATAACAATGCATTATTTTAGAACAGAAAATATATTATTATGTTGCCATTTTTAATAACGAGATGACATTTTAGAATATTTTTGTATCTTTTATGCATTTTTGAACAACAAAAACATAATTCTAACTATCGTTAGCAGATTTCGGACATTAATTATGGGATTACCTCTAAGCCTAAATTTTGATCCTGTAGGCACTTCAGAACACCATAAATATGTGTTAAACTTTTTATATTAGATTCTTGACTATACTCATTAGCTGACCTCACCTAGGGTTCATCATCATTTTAGAATATCGAGATATCATTTAATGTCTCGGCGTAAGATTTCAATCATAACTTTTGGGATGTCTTGAGAACATCGAGTGTTGTTATTGTTATTATTATTATTTGATATCTACCACTCTTCCCTTCAGCCCCTCAACCTCCGGCGTCTTCCTCTTTGGGTTGAGGCACCCACTCAGTCTGAACCGAACTCAGGGGTAGCTGGCCGCACGCTCCCTGAGTACCCGTAGATTGTTCGACCGGTCACTGGCCAAGTTCCGCCTGCTGCCCACATTGTGTTAATTTTTAGATCCAGTAAGCGGGGTGTTGTCAATACGTTCACGGTCGATTGTGGATGATGTAGGCACGGCTGTGAGGGTGGGCGGCAGGAAAATTAGAATGTGACAAACAAGGAAATAATATCTGCAGAAGCCGAACAACAATGGTTGATGTCTTTTATATAAGAAAACAACAACAGTAGAAAGAGTTTACAGAAAGGATAGAAAAGCAATTAACATAAGAACAGAGGACCACTCCTCTACCAATTATACCAACAGAGACAGGTGTGGGGGTGTGTGTGATTAACTCGTTCCAAATCAACTTGGGAGGATATGTGACTCATAATTCCAGCCCTAAGTGGAAGTGTAGCTTTTCAGTTGGTTGTCGTAAGTGACAAACGTTAAGTTTCAGCGACTTTTCAATGCGACTGCTACAACGACGATGATATTTCTTGAAGTCCTTATCTCTGACTTGCCACTGGACCGACTCACTGCAACGACAGTCTCTCTCTCTTTCAACGTCACTCTCGTCTAACGCCCAAGTCTCTCCAACTCAGCAAAACTCGCGTTTATATAGCAAACCGAAGGTTATAAGCCAGGTTGTTCACGCGTTTAACACGAGTGTCGCCATAAGCAAAGTTTAAATTCAGATCTATTTCAAATCTCTTAGTGGATAGAATTAATTAGTTCAATGTTCATTTCAATTGTCTTTTCGATGACTAAATTCAGCGGATACAACTTATGTTTAGATCAGATTTCGCTAGCGGTAAACATACACTGATCTTATCTGCCCGGTCCAATTTACTTCAATATGTTTTTATCAAAAATATTATTTTCGTCTATTTTTTTTTAATGACCCAAATTAAACATCGCCTTCTGCCCTTTTGCATTTGTTTATAAACAAGTCCTCGCCAACCCGATTTGAAATTTATTCTTTATCCATCAGCCGTCTCAGGTTTCATATATCATTGTTCTAGATTCTTTCCTATTAATAGCGTTGACACAGTTTGTAACTTTCACGGAACATCATGTTTTCTATCTTCAATCAATAAACTTTATATTTGCGTGTGTGCATTCATGTGCGTCAACCTCTCTCTGTTACAGATATCCTCTCCGACTCTTAGATGATGGTTATAGAGTTTCAGCGCTTACCTCAGAGCATGAGCTGTACCAAGCAGTGGTGCCACCTGTGCACACCGAATAATGCGGTATATCCCCAAGGCGTCCCGCGAAGCAAAGATTCCTGGAAATAGACTTCTTGCCACATTTCTCTGATTTGCTCTGCGAGGTAGCTTTGCAATTTCGCCATTACGATGTTCTTATCCCGCGGTACTATAAGGTCTATCAGGATCCATTCATAGCTTCTGTGCACAAAAGTGATGTCAGGGCGATTGCTTTCTAAGCGCTTGTCATTCATGATGGTCGTATTCCACACGAGCTTCATTTACCCATTCTTGGTAATGAATGCTTATATTATTATTATTATTATTATTATTATTTTATTTCCTTTGGTTTCTGGTGTCTACTCATTTCTTTCCGGGTTCCTTCCAGAGACATAAGGTCAGAAATGGTATCATGACATTTTCCACTGAGCAGTTTTGAAAAAAATCGCACATATTTTACATAGACAAAGCTCTTCGTAAGATGTAGGTTGTACTTGTGAGTGGATTTTTTGTATTTCTTTAAGGCATGAGCTACCAGGGATAACATGAGTTTAGTGGAATCTTTTTCAATCAATCCGAGGGCTCCAACTACAACTGCAATTGTTAATTTCCTCATGCGCCACATTTTCTTTAGATTTCCATTTCAAGATCCTTGTATTTTGATAGTTTTATGAAGATCTTCAAAGATACATTACAATCTTCAGGGACTGCCATGTCAATAATAAAGCCCATTCTATTTTTGAGGTCTTTAATCACAATGTCTGGGGGATTAACTTTGATTGTTCTGCCTGTGTGTATTGTAAAATCCCATAAAATTGTTACAGTTCCTATCTCCGTAACCGGGTTTGGGTAGTGTTCATACCAATTGCTTGCAGTTTTCTTTCTATAAAAATTGCAGATTTTTCAGTGAAGATATTGGCCCACTCTCTCATGGCTGGATTTATATTCAGAGAATGCCAGTACCGTGCAACCTGATACAAGATGATCAATTGTTTTTGAATACTTATCATAGAATCTGCATTTTGGGCTAACACAATTTTTCAGTATGTGAGCTTGGTAATTTCCAATTAGCACGCATTGGTCTTGTGCAGTAATAATAAAACCTTTGGTTTCAGCTTTTAACCATGAACTACGTAGCCACTGCTGGGTAAGGGGTTTGTCTACATTAGCTTATGTGGTACGGGTAGAGTTTTGACCATGAAGAGGTTTCTTTTGACATCGTTTCTGTATCTGGTCGGTTGCATTTTCTTTTGCTTTCTTATTAAGGTTCTTTGTCACTGCAGTAGGTGGATTAGGGTTTATTTACTTTTTATCCCACTTAAAATTCCCTTTCGAATTTGTTGGCTTCATTTATTATGATTATTATTAATATCAAAAAAGATCATAAAATCTATCTACGATTCTGGATGTTCCTACGTTATTTAATTAAAGCAAATCTTATATTCATATTAATGTTTGTGTTTAAAAGAGAATTTTGAAGTTTTCTATGCCTACGTCAATATCTTTTTTCTTTTGAATGTGAATGACGCATATTAAAAATACATTTATACGACTTTCAAATCATATTAAATTAAAAACTTTCTTACAAAATTATTTTCCCATTTTAAATAGAAGTCTTTTGATTTTATCGGCAAAGCAAGAATGAGGAAGAATGAATTTGTCCAGACATGAGACTTCATTTCAACTTGATGCTGGTGTTAGCAACCTTGTCGTCTCCTCTGGTAAAGCTATTTGGCGTTCACTAGGTGCTCCCTATTTCTTTCTTTGTGCCAGACAAAGCTAAGCTTAGAAAATAACTCGTAGACATGAAAAACGATGCACGCCTCTAAATTGATTCATAAAGAAAACAAATCTATGAAAATATTGAAAATAAAATCTTTTGTCAAATATCACCGAAAGTCAAAATGAATGCCGAGGTTGTTAATATTATTGATAATATTGGCCGTTTCCTTCTAAGGAAACATTCGACAATTATTGATCGAACAGCAAGAGTTACTGTCGGATAACATTTATAATATTTTCTCTTAAAAGTGTTTGTCAGGAAAATAGATTATCACAAGTCCACTAAATGTTATAACTCTTTCCAACATTGTTGGGAATTTCCTTGTTATAGTTCTTTGTTTCATTTCACATTGAATGAAACAGGGAGAGACGGTAAGAGTAAGAGAAAGTGAGGATGAAACAATGAGTGGAGGTAAGAGGAAGAGAAAGACGAAATGAAACAACGAGAGAAGTTAGGAGTAAAAGAAAGAAAGCATGAAACAATGAGAGAAGGTAAGAATAAGAGAAAGAGAGGATAAAACAATGAGTGGAGATAAGATTTAGAGAAAGAGAGAATGAAATAATGAGAGGAGGTAAGAATAAGAGTAAGAGAGAAAGATGTAAGTGTGGAGAGACGAAGTAGAGTATAAAACAAAGACGACAATAGTCTATAAAAAAAAGTAGGACTTGTTTTGGTGCGCCTACAAATTTGGTCAAAATGCAATGTTTCTGGTAGCGGCTCAGTTACTGCAACACTTGTTAGATATTTATATAAGCCGTACGACACCTAGTAATGTTCAAACTCACAAAATTGTCAGACGAATATGCTTTGAAATGCTCTACAACAAGTGGCCTTTTACCAAATTTGATTTTTTATAATCGTCTTAAGAAAATAAGAGAGAATGGTTTGAGGAATTTTGTTATTTGGTGATTATTTTCTTGAGGAATCACCATTTGGATGACATTCGCATTTCACTTTTGATAAGTACTTGAAGGTAGGAATTTATTTTTGAAGTAAATTCTAGTGGGAGCGGAAGGGGTATAGGAAAACTAAGAAAAGAAGGAAAGATAAATAACGCTCTTAAAAGTAAAATGTCTTTTTGTCGCAAGATTATAGTATCTGAAATAACTTTACATGAAATACAAATAAAGAAAGAAATAAATAAAACCTGAAAAATTCAAACAAATTAAAAGAAAAAGCGTGTTTTGTAAAATGTGTAAGGAAGAAAGTTGGGGTTGGAGGTGTGGCAAAAATAGTCGATTGTACACAAATAGTTTTTTTTATTAATGCTAAAATGAATGTCTTGCCATTTCAGTTTGAAAAAAAATAACTTTTCCTTCTTTGTTCTTGAGTTAAGGTCTCGATTTATTAGCAATAAAAAACAAGTGAGTGTACAGCTTCCCTCACACATATATATATATGTACAAGTAAATACTCACACAGGCACGCAAACTCAATTCATACACATTTACTCTCCTTCCCACTCATACTCGAATGTCAGTTTGTAAAAACATTTTCTAATAAGAACAATTCACGGGTTTTTAAAAACCGTCACTTTGTTGACTAATGTACTTCAAGCAATGCTTGTATATAGTCCATATGCATTTATTACATTGCCTTCTGTGCTTATTATATTGTCTAGCGTATGCATTCTATTGTTGGATATGTATTTGCTATATTGCCTTGGGTACGCATTTATTACATTATCTCATGTAGACATTTATTACATTATATTGTAGATGTATTTCGTATACTTCCCTTAGTACCCATTAATTGTATGATTTTCTATAATCACTTCAGTTTTTTCTGTTAATATACTTATTTGTTACATGTTCGTCTGTGGCGTGAAAATGGAGTGAAAGAATTTGTTTTGGCTTTCAAACTTTTGCATTCCATCAAAAGACAAAAGAGAATAAGAATGTTTTTAAAATTCTGTTGTTCACTGGTATTTTATCCCATTTCTTCAATGCTGAACATTTATTGATCAGAGCAATAAATAAGATGGATAAAGATCACAGACAGAAACTGCATGGAAAGAAATATTTTGGTGGAATTCGTTGTCAGATTCTAAAAAAAAAAGTAGAAAAAGACATTCTACTGTGAATAAATGAACGAAAATAAATAGAAACTTCGTTCGCTGATTGACTTTGTCAAGTTCAAGTAGAACTGATAGATGATGAGTTAAGCAATTCTACAAAACTTTTCGACATCATTTAGAAAGATCAATGGAAAAAAAATCAGAACATTTATTTTTCATATTTAAAATTTTTCTTATTTTTTCTTCTTCTTTTTATTTCTATCAGTATTCATTCTCATTTTTCTTTTTTTAACAAAGATTTTTCTTCTTTCTTTGTCCTTCCTCTTTTGTTTTTCTTTATTCTTGCCTTTATACTTTTGTCTTCTCTTTTTCTTTTTCTTCTCATTTTTCTTTTCTTTTCACATTCTTCTTCTTCTTCTTCTTCTTCTTCTTCTTGTGCCATCAACTTTTGCATCTGTCAGGACCATTATCTCTCTCACGCAATGGCGCCATTAGTGCGTTCCGTTTTCTCTCGCCACAAGACATTACGGAGGCTTGCGGCCATAGGAATGAAAACAGACACGACGGGAAAGACGACGACGACGATAGCAGCGAAGGTGACACCACTGGTTACGGTGACACCGGATTAAGTCAATCGGGGAAGGAGAGAGAGAGAGAGAGAGAGAGAGAGAGAGAGAGAGAGAGAGAGAGAGAGAGAGACTAAAGAGTGGTGGTGGGAACTAAATGGATTTGGTAAAAATTTAAAGTATCAGGGAAATACAGTTATGAGCATATATATATATATATATATATATATATATATATATATATATATATATATATATATCTTAAAATAATTGTCGGACTTTGTCCATTTCATAATATATATATATATATATATACACACACAAGTATATGTATGTGTATATGCACGTATGCATATTTATATGTATATTCATCCTCAAATGACAATTATATATATATATATATATATATATATATATATATGTATGTCTGGGAATATAGACTGTCTATTACCAGTTGCATCTTTATGTGTGTTGCCGGATGTTTGTTTAAAGCGTAAAACTGCCAGTTATCATTCAGTGTCGATGTCTGTGTCCACATTTATATCTACAAACGCTCTGTCCATGACATTGACTACTCAGTCCATAAATCTAACGATATAGACGTATAAGTAGAAACAGATTATATATATATATATATATATATATTGCATATTTGGGGAAAAATCCCTCTTTTATACATGTTTCATTAAAGCCAACTGATAAGGTACTACGATTAAGCTTTTTATTTAATTTTTCTTGTGTTTGTACAAATGTTTGCTTTCTAGTCACAAAATGATTAAAAAATATCAATTAACAATACCAAAAAACAACCCCCTTGAAAATGGCTAAAAAAGTGGTCAAAAGCGCTTGGAACAATGGACCCTACGGACAATTTTTACATTCCTAACCTTCCACCAAACGGAAAAATGTGAAAATGTTGAGAAAACTAAAATAAAAAAAAAATTATCATTGTCTGTCACATTTAACGAAACATGTTTAAAAAAAAAGGTTGCTGGCCATATATATATATATATATATATATATATATATATATATATATATATATATAACCCATCTCTCTCTCACACACACACACACACACACACATATATATATATATATAGAGAGAGAGAGAGAATTGAACAGAGAGAGAGAGAGTTGGACACAGAGAAAGAGAGAATTGGACATAGAGAGAGAGAGAGAGAGAGAGAGAAAGAGAGAAAGAGAGAGTGGACAAAGAGAGAATTGAACAGATAAGGAGAGTGAGAGAATTGGACAGAGAGATATATATAGAGAGAGACAGAATGAGAGAGAAAGAGAATGTTATCTCTAGGGAAGAGAAGTAGTGGGCATTTTTTTGCAAGTTTGTGCGGTAAATGTGTTATATTGATCATTTGTTAATCAATAATAGCAGGACACGAACTAGAGAAAAGGAAATAGAAACGCTTACGAGAAGAAAAGAGAGAATAGAAAATGCAATGTTGTTATGAAAGTTATACTGTGAGTAGGTAGGTAGGTAGGTAGGTAGAGAGAGATAGAGAGGGCAGAGGGAGGGAGAACTATGTATGACGAGTCTTCTCAGCGCCATGTTGCATGAATTGCGTGACGTAGTATCCTTATTGTCACGTGAGGTAAATATCGATTGGAGGGAGAAAAAAAAAAAAAGAAAGAAGCGGACAGAGAATATCAGGCGGAAAATGAGGAATAGGAGGGTGATGGCGGCGGCGGTCGATTAGGGAGGCACGGTTATCCCATGTTGTGTTGAAGACGAAGAAGAGCAGAAAAAAGAAGATATTGAAAGATGCTTGCATAGATTATCTACAATACTTAGTTATCGTAATCTCTGCGAAGACTACGACTATCCGTCATTTAATTTGGGGTTCTAAAACTAGAAGCCTCTTCTATATATCAAGTTCAATATTTAAGAAATCATTTTTAGTCAAGCAGCGCCAAATGATAAAATATGTCTGGGATTTTAGTTCTTAGGAAGATTGCAATCAGTATAACGGCACATGCCTTTCCTTAGAAACGACTTGAGTCAGAGTTCAAACTCCGTTGAGTAACGATTGCATTTTGTGTGCATCAATATATATATATATATATATATATATATATATATATATATATATATATATATTATATATTAATTACCCAACTCCGAGTTTTATGCCAAGCAATTGTCAGGTACTGAATTTTATTTTTTATTTTGGGTAGACTCAGGTTTTTTTTTTTAATTTCTAGTTCTCACAAGCGAGAACTTTATTATTAATTGGAATATTATTGTTGTTAAAATATTTAAAGGAATTGTACTCTAAATTTGAATTTGAATTTTGGCCTACTCTAACATATTAAGATTGAAAATAAGGTTAGAAATAAGAATATATAAATTCTAATTTAGAAAGTCGCTGATGTTAAAAAGTAAGCAAACAAGAAGGTACGTTTGAAAATCAAGGGAAGGTAACTCTATTTTTTTTCGAAAATCGATAGAATAATTAATAATATTACTGAATAAACTAACTTATTATTAAATAAGTTATTATTAAATAACTTATCATTATTAAATAGCTCTGTTATTTAACATTGAGTCCAATTTTTTCTTACAATATAGAGTATTTATATGTATTTGTATATGATCCCTCGTTCGTATACCTATCTATATTTACCCATTCGGTTATATTTTGCTGATTTCAGATAAGCTCTTTTATTGGTGTAATTAAACCACAAAGCAATATACACTAATTGTTACTGGGATCCTTTGAAGCCTTTTCATCTGAACTACTCTACTAAGAACATTCTGATCCCCGGCAAAAAAAAAAAAAAAAAAAATTACGAACTGACCCTTCTACACAAAATAGCACGGACAAAAAGACAACTGAAGAACTAATGATCGACGATAGGGTCTACAAATTGCACAAACAATAGGCTTTCGTCACGGTAAAAGACCACAAGGATAGCTTACCACAGAACCCCCAATACCGACTAATCAACCCACCCAAAAATATTATCGGTAGGATAAGCAAGAAAATCCTCGAAAGAGCCTGTAATTACACTAGAAATGCTTTAGGAGTCAGCCAGTGGCATAATATTGCTGACACCATTGATTAGTGCAATAAAATTAATAAGAAAAGTAAATTCTCTTTTCTCCAATTCATTATTTGTAATTTCTACTCATCTATCACAGAGAAGTTGCTAACGGATGTGATAAACCTGGCCAATATCTACTGCCCCATAAGCAAACAAGACATTAACATCATTAAACAGTCTCAAAAACCCATTCTGTTCCATGAAGGTTCCCTGTGGACCAACCGTAACAATCCTGACTTTAGTATTGCCATGGGTGAGTTTGATTCAGCAGAAGTTAGCGAGCTAGTTAGCATTATTACTTTGGCGGCTCAGGTCTATTTTTCATACTAAAAATACAGGCCTATATAGGGACGACGGGATTCTACTCCTTCGTAAATGAAGCGCACAAAAAGCTGACCGTCTAAGAAATGACCTAATTAAGTTCTTCAAAAACCAAAGTCTGAGCCTTACTACCGCCACTAATGCTAAAATAATCAATTTCCTGGATGTAACATTTGACTTATTTAATGGGCTTCACAAACCATATACCAAAGATTTATATTCATAGATACAGCAACAAATATCCAACCACCATCCTAGAATACTGAATAATTTACATAAGTCAGTCCAATTTAGACTATCTACCAACTCTATCAATAAAGACATTTTTGACAAACATAAAGGTAAAAACGTAGAAGCCCTAGAACATGGTAACCATAAAATTAACCTCGAATTCTTAGCAAATATCAATAATGACGCCAACTAACCAAAACATCGTAAACACAATATTATATGGTGTAACCCGCCCTTCAACAAAAACGTCAAAACTAACAACGGATTTTTTTTTAAATTTAATCCCCAAGCACTTTAGTCATTTTCCAATACTTAATAAGATCTTCAGCAAAAATAACATCAAAGTTAGCTACAGTTGTGGTAAATACATCGACCAGTTTATAGCTCAGCACAACAGTTCCATTCTAAACAAGCACTTCAACAATCTTCAAAACAACAACATCCCCGCAAATAATTGCAACTGCAGAAAACACAAACCCTGTCCATTAAACGGTAAATATGTGTCCAAATCGTTAGTTTATAAAGCTGAAATCAAACATGATGACGAGGTCAAGTTTTACGTGGGCTCGACGGTAAACAATTGGAAATCGCGCTTTTACCATCGCCGAATGACTTTTGGCAATATCAAATACCGAAACAGCATTGCCCTCTCTAAATTTTTCTGGAAACTAAAAAGTGAGAATAAGAACTCTATTATCACCTGGGAAATAGCAGCGAAAGCTAAGCCCTTCCGCAGGAAAGGCAGTAAATGTAACTTATATCTTTCGGAAAAATTAATAATCTTGAAAAATATAAAAAATCCTAATCTCTTAAACAAAAGAAGTGAGTTAATGAGCACCTGCCTACCTAGGATCAAATTTCTACTCTTTGACCCAGATTAATATCGTCAAACCGGACCAAGGGATCACATATACTAGTATTGATATTAATATTTTTATTTTTACTTCTTGCTCCTTTCTTCGTCATTCCATTAAAAATGTTTCGTTATTAGTATCTATCATCATCTGTCTGATATTACTACACAACTCTTAATATTAAACCGTAACACATTTAGCATTTTTGTTAATCTATTTTTTCCATTATCTTATCATTACCATTTTTAGTATATAATTATTATGTTTATTTTTGTTTTGTTTTTGATTTTTGTCTCTTTCTTTTACCTTTAGTCTTACCTTCAGTCTTACCTTCAGTCTTACCTTTAGTCTTACTATTAGAAACGTTTTTATTTACTTATCTATTTGCATTTATTATTTTTATTTAATCATTCATTTATTTGCCTTATGTATTTATTTATTTGCATATTTATATGTTCCTATATATGGCTCTCCGTCCAATCTTCAGGGAGTATCAAGAATATATATATATATATATATATATATATATATATATATATATATATATATATATATTAATTAAAATGACTGACAATATATTTTTTTTTAAGTTCAATTCCGCACCTACCTATCATACCTAATTTTCTTAAAAGCTGTTACACGCCTTTTTATACCCACAATAGTAACATCTATATAAAAATAAACGGAGTTAGTATCAGTTGTCCCCTTGGACCAACCTTCTTTAATTACTATATGTCTGACGTTGGAAATAGTTTTTCAAAAGCACGTAAAACGTAAAATTTACTCTCCGTATGTCGACGAGATTTTAATTTTAGTCAGCGATAAAAAAGAAATCGAATATTTTAAAACTACACCCGAAAAAATCTTCTTTGTAATATTATTTACGAACTTAAGAACAGCAAAATTCAATTCCTAGAAGTTCTCGTCGAATTAAATAACAATTAATTTACTACTTCACAAGTTAAAAAAAACAAAAAAACTCTTATCATCTTAATTCTGATAGCGAATGTCCACTTAGCGGTATATAAAAAAAACTCCAAAAAAACTTCCTAACGAGAGCGTATGTGATATCTTCACAATCGCTTTCCTTAAAGAACTCAGTAAGATAAAACAAACACTAATCAACAACGGTTTCCCCAACTTCATTACGGGCACTACAATCATTTTTTTCCCTTTCAAATTGTCGCAACAATAACACAATGTACAGAACTAATAATGTTAACACTAATTGCACATAAATTGCAAACAAAACGAATTCGCCCTAAAGAATATTATAAGAATCCATTGCTCTAGTTAATTATTTATTACAAAAAATTCACAACAGCCAACCTTCTCATCAGCAACAATAACTCCCCTGCGATATCAAAGCTATATAGGACCAAAACTTATTTATGTATTCAAGTGTGACCCATCGAGAACTGAATTCCCGACAAAAAACATAAATAACTATGTCGGACATAACAGTATTCGCTTATCAAGATGGCTAACCTTTAGTCTGTCAGGCCAGAAAGCCATGAAGGCCCATTTAAATCAACATGAAAATGTACCAACCTCGATACGTAACATTTCGAGAACATAAAACTAATACGCATCACTACCCGCAAAAAGCGTCTAAAATAATAATAGAAAAAACAAAAAACACCATTAAAACATGAACGGCTAAAATGCATTGGCAGTGTTCGGCAATTAAAAATATGTCTACCTTCCAGCAACTTACATACCGTTTACAGTAGTACGTCCATACAGTTCACAAATACACGACGCAAATCCATGACAAAGGCTAATAAATTGATTGAAAAAGATCGGAACGATCAGTAATTTGGATAATTTCTGCATATACTAAATTAAAAGAGAAAAAAATCTCTTGATTGCAGGCAAGAAAGATACGATAAAAATGTTTACAGAGGTATATTGACAGTCATTCTTAATGAAACATTTTTTAATCCTCTTACCCAAAGCAAGACGGGAATGCCATTAGTACACAGGGATCTTATAGAGTGTGAAGGTGAGAGAAAAGACTGGGTATAGAGGAAATTGAGAAAAAGATAAAAGCTGAACCGTGTCCAAGAAGATGGAAGATGGCGATTGACGTTGCATTTAAATTTTTTGAAGATAGTAGTTATCAAGGAAACGGAAGGGAGTTCCACTGTTGGGAAGTGCGAGAAAAGAAACTGTTGGAGTGGCGGTTGCATTTAACTATTTCAACAGATGCCACTTGTAATGATAGTCAGCATTGTTCAAACTTATTTCTTTTAATGTTTTTCATATGTCATAAAACCTGAAGGTGTTTGACTGGTTTAAACATTTTAGCATTTTTTTTTATTTCATATATGACATGTTATGTTGTAATTTAAAATATTCATTAGATTTTCAAAATATACGAAATGATGTCAACATTAGTTACTTCCCTTTATACGCTGCTTACCTCCCTTTACTTCAAAGGCGTATTCTAAATTATAAGGTGGTTACCACTTTCAAAGCAGAATATAGCTTTATTTGATTAAACAAGCAATTTAAGTCGAAAAAAAAAAAAAAAAAAACAATAAGAAAAATTGCTTATTTATAAAGATCACAAAAATTCAAATTGGAAATGCATAAAAATTCATTTAAAGAACTGAATTCTTAAGCTAAATACAAAAGTTTGTTATTTCCATGAAGGAAGACCTACTAAATTCGGGAAAATATCAGATGATGAGAGATATTAATAACGAAACATTTTTAATGGAATGACGAGGAAAGGAGCAAATATTGATGAGAGGAACAAAAACAACAAGCTGTGGAGAGCCATGATCATCTACCCCTTGAAGGAATACGGTAGAGAGAGAGAGAGAGAGAGAGAGAGAGAGAGAGAGAGAGAGAGAGAGAGAGGTGCGTTCATTCCACCAATTCCCAGTTATTTAGTCTTAGTTGATTTTCTTTCTTGTTAGATGTTTTATTCCGATATGATTAGGCTTGAGAAAGATATATGACATGTTATGTTGTAATTTAAAATATTCATTAGATTTTCAAAATATACGATAGTTCCAGACCTATATATTCAATGCATTGCCAACAGAATTTTGTCTTCAAAAATAAAGCCCCTTTGTTTTATGTTCGATCGTTACAATCTATTTTTCTTCCTGTAACCAATAAATCACAAAAGCTTCATTCGTTTCTCAGCTAGTAATTTTGGCTTTAAACATTTAAACTTTCCACGCATATTGACGACAGGGAGCTTTCGATAAATACGTATTTATTTTAAAGCCGAGAATTATTTTCAATATGCTAGGAGAATTCACAAAGTTCGTGGGAAAATGGAATGAAAAGCAAAAATTTCAAATATAATCTCTATTCACATAAGTTCCATCAACTTTTGTAAGTGTAATTCCAAACATTTATATAATCTTGGAAGAATTGAGAGTCCTGAGAATTTGACAATATTCATACAACATTAATGGTTTTAAAATGAACAACTTTTTTATAAACTTTTTAAAGCTTAGTTAATAAGAAAATAAAAATCAAAAGTGCCAAATCAGGACTGTAAGCTGGGTGTCGAATGATTTCGCGTCAAAATTCTTGTAATTGTTGAATTAGAGGAACGGGCGTATTGTCGTGAACGCGTATTGCCGCAGGGGAAAAGAATTTTCCGATGAAGATTTCCACGGCATTTTATTTTGTTAAATCTTTAGTTACTTTTATCAAAACACTTTTGTAATAAGCAAATGTTAGTATCTTTTTCCTTCTATAAAGGAAACTAGTAAAATGTCCTCAGTATCCCAGAAAACTTTCTTTATAACCTCTCCGTCAGAGCGATTTGCTTTTGCTTTGATTGGGCACATTTCATTTTTGAGGAACTATTGCTTTAACTGAACGTTGTTCCCAGGATCGTAAAGTCAAGTTTCATCTCCAGTTACAATTCGCTTCGGAAAGACGTTAGGATTTTCATCCTATTTGTTTTAATTTCCCATTGAAAGATCTGCTTTTGTCTGTTGTTGTTCTAAGCGCAACAATTAATTTTTTTAATAAAATTGTATCGGCTGAACCATCTGAAATGCCTAAGGTACCAGCAATTATTTCTTCTGCTGAGGGTTTTTCTCTATCGATCCATTTGAATCTATTTGAAAAATGTTATCCATTTGAAAAATGTAGATTTTTTTGACGAATTATCGTCATTAACTTTCGTCATTAACGTCATTAACTTTTCGTCAAAGATTATGTCACCAGTCTTTCAAACAAGTTTTATAATAATGATATTAGTACATGCATCCGTTTTGACAGGATTTATAATTCTCTAGAGAAAGTTGGCGTGAATTTCGATTTCTCATCCCAAATTACTTCCAGGCTTTGACTTTTGTCTGAATTTCTGCAATTAGGGGTTACCATTATTTACATTGTTTATATTCGGACTTTTGTCCTCACTTTTTTTTGTTTTTATCACATCATTTCGGCCGTTGTGTGCTCCGGCCTTCCTCAGGTGTATATCGATCTGGAATCTCGGAAATGAACGTATTATTTAATCTACAATAGTACCACTGTTCTCGTTCAACTGTATATGTCTAGGGATATTCCGTCTGGTTCTTATTCTTAGCACTGTTCAGTTATTGTTCACCTGTTTCCACTGAGTTCAACTACACACGGCCCGACCCCGTAATAAAAACACACAATCGCTAAAATCTTCATTTATTTACAATATTTATATTCGAACTATTATTCTCATCCAAACTAAAGGCCTCAGATAAAACAAACGGGCAGACAGGCATTCTCTTGAGTCTAGACATTGGAACTGATAAGGTAATCTAATTTAATTTGATTAATAATTAATACTTATCCTCAGAGATCCTAAGGCATTTCCCTCACATACAGTTTTGTCTGTCTTTCATTCTAACCTGAGGAAGCCAATGACAGCAGACGCTTCTCTGGTGAAACGCGTCGTTAATATAATTTTATACTTTTTCTCATCATCTTCACTTTTGTTTCGGATACTATTATACATGCCACACACACACACACACATATATATATATATATATATATATATATATATATATATATATATATATATCAAACTAAAAAGAAAGAACATTCTGATTTATAATCCAGAGTTCTTTAGCATTTATTTTAAAACCAGTGCTCGATACACATTATAATATTATTATTTAAAAATGTTTTGATCGCTACACAGAAATTACATGTTTCGAAACCAAATCTAAATCATAAATTAAACTTAAAATTTAAAGTTTAGTTTCATTTTCAAGCGATGCTAAATAACTTTCGAAAAAATGTTTTACTCTTTTAAGCTAAATAGTATTATATTGTTTGAGTTGGTGGGGGAATGAGAATTCAAAACCTTTTTAAGGGGTGTTGTTTTTTTTGACGAATCAGTATATAAGTATTAAGGTGGCAAAGTAAATATCGGTTAAGGCTAGATTTCGGTTTGAAATTTCTGTCTGTTGATACTGGCTTCCTTATATGAGAACATGTCATCACAGTCTGGTTTTTAAAGATACACTATAACAATTGGCATTTTTATTTATTTTTTAATTTATTTTCTTATTTTATAAAATACATTGGGATCATCTTAAGGGAACTTTCAAAAATGATTGTCATATTTTTTATATATTTTTATTTATAAAGATCTAAAATACTATATTTATTATATTTACTAATAACTATATACGGTATTGTAAAATTAAAATATTAGGATTTAATTACGCATTTTCAAACTTTCTTATTTTTGATCAAATAATAGATATATAATTATGCAAATTTTTTTATAATTAATTATTTTTTAAAGAAAATATAATACAATGTCTACAAAAAACTGTTATTTCATTTCTTTAATTTAATAATTCTTTATTTTTCAGAGACTTAATAATACATAACTTTTCATATAGGCACAAAGGACGTGGGTCATTAAAAGATTTACATGATTTTGTTTTTTATTAATTTCCATTTCACTGTGGCTGTTTTATTTGTTTCTTTTAAATGCCAAAATATTTGGATACGGATATTTGATTGCGATACCTAATATTATTGAAGGAAGTCAAATGCTGGCTCCATCTTAATTTAAATTAATTTTTAATGCATCCAATATAAATTTTTTCAATATTAGAATTCTCAATAGATGAGATAGTGCCACTAGCACGCAAGGGGTTACAGAGAGTGAAAGTAAGAGTAAAGAGAGAGGGGTTACAGAGAGTGAAAGTAAGAGTAAAGAGAGAGGGGTTAGAGAGTGAAAGTAAGAGAGAGGGGGTTACAGAGAGGAAAGTAAGAGTAAAGAGAGAGGTGTTACAGAGAGTGAAGAGGAAGAGAGAGGGGTTAAGAGAAAGAAGAGGAAGGGGTTACAGAGTGAAAGTAAGAGTAAAGAGAGAGGTGTTACAGAGAGAAAGTAAGAGAAAGAGGTGGGTTACAGAGAGGAAAGTAAGAGTAAAGAGAGAGGTGTTACAGAGAGTGAAAGTAAGAGTAAAGAGAGAGGTGTTACAGAGAGTGAAAGTAAGAGTAAAGAGGGGTGTTTGAGGAAATGATAAAGAGAAGGACGGAGACCAAGATCAAAGCATCGGAAGATGTCGATTGACATTACGTTTAAATTTTTGAAGATTATAGTTATCAGGGAAGCAAGTAAGGGGAAGGGAGTTCCAATGTCGGGAAGTGCGAGAGAATAAACTGTTAGAGTAGAAAGGCGGTTACATTTAACTGTTTCGACAGTAAAAGTGTGGGACCGAGATGTCAACTTAGTAGCACGCTTAAATTCATAGAGAAACATTTCAAAAATAAAAATCATATATATATATATATATATATATATATATATATATATATATATAATTTTTATTTTTGAAACGTTTCTTATTCAGAAAATCTTGATAACTTTTTTGACATTTGTCATTTCCACTAAATTAATTTTATGGAATTTCGAAAAAACATTTTTCATTTTTTGTAACGGAGAATTTAAATCATGGATTTTTGTGAGATAAACAGGACCCGCCCCCCAGTGACAGAATATCTACTCTGAATCGTAAAATAAAAAAATGCAATAAAACTAAGACATTATTTACTCAAGAAACCGTTTAATTGCTTCCTGGGTACTATTATTTTACGAACATTTTTTTCGGTGAATAATGCATTTTTAAAACAATTGTTTTCATTAAAAATAATTAATTAGGATAATTTATAAACTTTTAAATCTTTTTAAATATTGTATGAATTTGTAGCGGTCAAGTAATATTTTTAGTAATTAAAAGCTGTAGGTACAAATCAAAAATAGAAAGGCTTACTACAATTCAGCGACCTCTAGTATTTTAAAAAACAATTTTGAATTTGTGTGTTTAGAAACGTATCGATTTTTGTAAATACGGATTTCCATATACGATACCATTGGAAAATAAGGGCGATAACTATAGTAAATCTAAAATTTATCGATAATTTTCTTACATTTTCTCAACAAGCATCTTCGTAACTAAGACTATAAAAGCCAAATTTTCTAAAATTCAGTAAAATATTAGAATGCTTAAAATATTTAAATTTTTAAAGATTACTGGGTAGTTAAAGAAATTATAAAAGAGACATTTACGTTGTATTCGTCATGAAATTTTGTTACCTCCCTACTTATATTTTCCAAACATCAGGATGTCGATAAATCTTTCAATAACTCACAAAACACTTACCTACGTGTTTAAAAAAATGCATTTTCTGCGATTTTAAACTAAAAGTGAGTAATATTTGTTGTAATGCAGATTAAATAAAAATTAAATCAGCTAATTTTTCCCTCAGAAAAATATATTTTATTTTTGAAAGATTTGTTTAATAAAGAGAATTATGTTGTATTGACAGATTTGCCAATGTGAACGATTTTATAGATTTTACTGATAATTAGAGAAAATGATTCCGCTCAAGTTAAACACGATTCGAAACACAGCAAATTATTTTCCTTACTAGAAATATTAAATTTAATCTAATTTAATCTATTAGTTTGGAATTAAAACTAAAATAAAAGTGTCAAGAATAATTTAAAAAAATGTATTTTAAATCTTACATTTCAGTTCTTTTGGAAATTCACACACACAAACACATACACACACATCTATCTATCTATCTATCTATCTATCTATCTATATATATATATATATATACAAATAAAGAGGAAGAACAGTTAGATGACCTAATATCGCTTGATAATGGAACAAATTTAAAGTTCCGAAACAGAAATTTCCATCTCGCGATGTAAAATATTTTTAAATAAAATAAAATATATATATATATATATATATATATATATATATATATATATATATATATATATATATATATATATTGACCTTTTAATGAAATACGAAATTCGTAAGTATTGTAAAATGCTGAAACACCAGAATTTTCGAAAGGTCTATGGTATGAGCTAATTTCAAAAGCAAGAATCCTTGAATCTTTGAAAGACCTGAAAGACGTCCATCCTGCAAATTCGAACATTGAAACTGACAACGGCAACAACATATCATGCCATAAAATCTGCACAATTCCCGACTAAATTCAAATTACAAAAGATATTATATCTTCTGGAATCAAGTCGGAAATATTTCAGGAAAAAAAAACTTCCCTTGCAGCTACATTAAGGAACCGAAATCACACATCGAGAACTAATTTACCTTGTGTGACACTCACTTACATTGCTTTTCTCCCGCCCTGTTTTATTCTATTTCTTAAAGTTGAACCGAATCCTGCCAAGACATAGCCACAAGCGGATACATATTATCTGCCCTTGCCGACAGAACAGAAAAACGATGGCAACGAACGCAGACGATAATGGAGGAAATGAAAAGAAGGTTTTGATTTTTTCTCAGTGAAAGTCTGACGTTCGAATCTTTCTTGCTTTTCTTACGCCCCACTTCAACAATCTTTCTTTTCTTTTCCCACCTTCCATCTCTAACATCAATTGGGTCTCCTGACATCAACCGAGCAACAAAGTTCCCAGGCATTTTCTCCGTTATCAAGACGTTCACTTATCTCCCCCTGGTTTACTGGCAGGTCGTGTTAATGATGGGGACTTGCCAGTTTGTTCACCTGCCACAGTTTATTCCAACACACCGCTTCTCCTACACCTTCGACCATCGTCTTCATTGTTCTTCCAATCAATCGATGAACTCTACGCGTACTCTTGAACCGCCATCCATCTTTTTCTTTTTTTTCTTTCGTCTTTCGCTCTCTCTCTCTCTCTCTCTCTCTCTCTCCTTCTGGTTTCGTCATTTTTCTCTTTTGTTCCACCGCTTTTTTTCACATCCCTCTCTTCACTTACTATTCCGCTTTCTTTCCGCTCACTTCCTCATTCATACTATCTGTATATCTAAGATGTAGCTCCTCATATTTCATTCTTTTTCTCTTTTTTTTGTCCATTTCTATTTTCCTTTTCTTTTTCTTATACACCTTTTCTTTTTCCAGTTTCTCTTTTTTTTCCAAATGTTATTCATTTTCTTTTCTTTCACTAGTAATTATATAATTCTCCTTTTTTTTTTTTTAACTCACTCATCATCTTATTCGTCACAATCTCTCTTTCGGATTGGTCTGTCTACACCGTTGGTCCATGCGAGCTCCCCCATAAATAAAAAGTTGCCCACGGGTCAGTCATTAATCGTAGCGACTGAGGTGGCTAGCTCTCTCTAAAACGCCTCGGACAATTTTCAATTTGGTAAGAAAGAACCTTGACTAGCTGAGTACATTTGATTGGCAACGGCTCATTGGTGCTCAGGCAAGAGATTTCCTCCAGCAACGAAGAGTGTGAATGTGCATTCGATCACGAGTGTGTGTGTGTATGTGGGTGTGAGTGAATGAACATATGCAAGTACAAACGATTCTTGTACACACAAAAAGCGCACAATAGATTGAGGACGGTGATAAAAGATTGAAAGCGAGAGAGGGGGAAAAATGAAGAGAGCGAATTGAACAGACTTAGAAAGAGAGTGAGAAAGTGAACAAAATTAGAAAGAGAGAGTGATGCATAGACTTAGAGAACAGAGAGAGAGAGAGAGAGTCAGAGAGTCGACGAGACTTAGAAAGCGAGAGATGAACAGTTAGAGATAGAAAAAGACATAGAGATGTACAGACTTATAGATAGATACACAGACTTAGAGAGAAATTGACAGAATTAGAGATCAAAAGACAGATATACAGACAAAGAGAGAAAGAGGGGGAGAGAGGGAGAGATGAACAGACTTAGAAAAAGAAAGAGCGATAAGCATATATATAGAGAGATGAAAAAAGAGAGAAAACGAGAGATCATAAGATTTAGAATGAGAGAGAGAAAGAGAGAGAGATGAACAGATTTTGAAATAGAGGACTAAGATAAACAGATTTAGAGAGAAAGATGAACAGACTTAGACAAAGAGACGGACAGACTAAGAGATAGATAGATGAACAGACTGAAAGAGAGAGAGAGAGAGAGAGAGAGAGAGAGAGAGAGAGAGAGAGAGAAAGAGATAGAAGTAGATGTGAACATAGCAAACTATGAGAGAAATAGTGTTCACCAAATCTGGCACAAGGCCACAACAGTGGAGTATTCATGGCGGATAAACGGTAGAGTAGGCGCTCAGGTTTGAACTCAACTGAAGCGTAAAACTCGATCCTCGACTAGTTTATTGTAGAGTTTGCTGGCGAAAGATTGTACCGACAGATAAAATTTTGAAAGATTGTACTGCGCCAATATTTTGTGACGTGATGCAGCTTTAGAATTCGAAACACAAATGCAACCAGGAAATATTAGAATAGATCGATAGATCGATGCATATTTAAATCAATAAGTCATTAGATAAAAACATTTTTTTACAAATATCTAAAAATAATCACCAACTTTGTCAATGCACTTAATTCAGTGATGAACATTATACAGTGAATATATTCGGTTAAAGCTGTAAAACATAATTCTGTTTAACCATTGTAATTGAAAATTGATTTTTTTTATAGTTTCTGATTAATTAAAAATTTTCTAAAATTTAAAAATGGAAAATGGTTAACTATTCTTTTTGTTAAGTATTACGTTATCTAAATAATTATAGTAGCGTTTAAAAAAAATGGACGGTTATAAATGGATAAATTTTATAAAATGAGCCGATAATTAAAATAAATATTTCTCTCTATTAAGATTATTTTAATATTTTGATTTTTTCATGTTTATTTTGAAGGTTGTAAAAGGAAAATTTTGATTTTTTGTTAAAAAAAATGTACGATTTAATTAGACTGAGAAATTTACATATATTAAAAAAATATCAAAATATAAAAGTAAAAGATGTCTGCATTTACTATAGAAAGATTATAAAGAAAATGTTCAGCTTTAAATACAAATGATTTATGATATGTTTGGAAAATTGAAGGGACAATTTTTCAGCACCGCCAATTGTATAAAGAATAGAAGAATACAAGACGGCGAACGAATCTAAATGAGCTTTTTTTTCTCATAAAAAATCAGATTAATAAACATTAATTTATAGCATTTTATTTCATCTTCTTATATGTACCTATATTTTAATTAAAAAGCACGCAAATTAGAAATTAATTGAGAAGGAGACTAAAATTTGAGGTACAAATTACATCATTTCCTATAAGTTATTAGATTCGATTAACACATTTTCGATTAATGCGTATCTTTTAATGTACACATTAGTCGCATTAATCGAAGGATTCCTGTATGTATGTATATATATATATATATATATATATATATATATATGTACGTAAATATATATACGTATATATATAATATGTGTGTGTTATATATATGTATATATAGCGTTTAAAGTGATAAAATCTGTCGGATTAATAAATAAAAAACCATTACTTCTGTACACACACACACACACACACACACACACACACACACACATATATATATATATATATATATATATATATATGTATGTATGTATGTATGTATGTATGTATAGGAAAAAGGTTATTGTTGTTCCAAAGAGAGAAAAATGTATATTTTAAGAAATGAGAAAAACCGCAAATGTTTTTGGTTATTATGTGGATTTGTTTTAGTGTATATATTATACTTTATTCCTCATATATATATATATATATATATATATATATATATATATATATATATATATATATATATATATATATATGAGCAAAGTGAGACAACATAAAAGGCATAAAGATAAGCTGATTGATCGATCAATAGATATAAATATGCATATATTGTAAAACAGAAAAAGGTTTTACTACCAGAGAGAGAGAGAGAGAGAGAGAGAGAGAGAGAGAGAGAGAGAGAGAGAGGGAGGGGGTGAGTGCAAAATGGAAAACACCATTTGAGAGAGAAGCGAGAAACGGAAACAGAGTCCGGTTGCGAATAGACTGAAGTCGTAACGCGGAAGAGAAAGAGTTGGAGCAGGGACGTTGCTTTACTCAGGGGATCAAAAGCTGGTCGCCCTATCACTGACATTTTTGACTGGCGGGCTCAATTACTCAGTCGGAAGTGATCAGCTTCTGTCCAAATTAATAAAAGTCACAAGTGGAGTCACCCTTGAGTAAAGAATGCGACTGAAGTCGCAACCTTTTCCCTTAGGCTCTTACCACCCCCACCCTCTCTCTCTCTCTCTCTGTAATGTTTTTGCGTTTCCTCACCCCTCACACACTATCTCTCTCTCTCTCTCTCTCTCTCTCTCTCTCTTTGTTTCTTCATTTTCTCGAAACTCGTTTGTTGTCGACTGAGATTTCTTGCGCTTTTTCCATTTTGATTCCATGTTTTTCGGTTTTTTATTTTAGGATTTATTTTTGCAACTTGACTCTTTTAATTATTGATTTGAAAACTGTCCAAATTGTCTTTTCTTGACTAATCAATAATTTCATATATTAAGTATAAACACTTATGAATCTGTGTTTAGATTTTATCAAAAGTCGGGGGGAAAAACTAATGAAAACCAAATCCGCTTCAATAATCGTCCCAGTGACACATTATATGAATTAATATAAATAAATTCACATAAGTAGATAAGAAATTGACACCCACGCACACCCACACATAGACGTATGATTTTTTGAGATTTAAACATTCTGTAGCCTTCACCAACCCAACACAATTTCTGATAGAAATGAATTGTGGGAAAATGAAATAAAATCAATAAGTAAAATAATAATAAGGAATAATAAAAAAGAAAAAGGTTCCCATGATTTTAGTAATAAAGGGACCGGAAATTTTGTTACTCCACTTAGCTTTGTCAAACGCCTACAGGTGGCGCTGATTAAGTCTATAAAAGGACAAGAATTTTCCTTCCTCTCGTCCCACTTCCCTCTTGCTCCAAGGTGTAGTGGAAAAAAGATCGTCCCAGCTGGGACGTGTTCGTTTCGCCGCTCCATTGACGACTGAACTCTCTTTCCAATTTTCCAACGCATGGCGTTAGCATGTGTTTTCCAATACCTCCACCTAAGAAGTAAATCAACATTTTCGTTAGTTGTTCCAACTCTGCGCAAGGTTGACTTGAGCGCGATCATTATAACTTACTTACCTAAGAGACATTGAGCGCTTTGTTTACGGTTTATATATAAAAAAGAGAATAAGCGGTACGCAGTGGAACCCATTTCTAGGAATGGGGAGGGCTTAACCATACATTATACCCAATCACGACGTCGAAAATATTGTCTATAATGTTCCATATTTTCTAACCGAAGACTTTGGTTTCTAATTTTAACAGAAGACTGTCCTACAAAGAATTATTTTTCAACATAATGCTAGTTATTGGAAAAACGCGTGTTTACTAATTTATAAGCAGTACTTAGACTGGGTTCCATGAAGAATAAATTCAGCAAAACAATAGCAATTTTCAGGAAGAGTAGAACTTGAGGACAATGCTGATGATGACTGTTATATTTAACAGCCCCCCCCCCACGAGGGATGTATGTGGCACAATGCCGCGTTTAACGTGGGTTCTCCGAGTCCGTAGGCTCGGCCAAAAATATTTCCTTAGAACCCGCATAAACGGGTTCAGGGCCTGTCTACTACCTGTCTACCTCAGGGCCTGTCTACCTCCCCGGACGAAACTTTGCCCTTCAGCAAAATCTCGTCCGGGTTTCTCTCTGCTCAAGGCAGAGTATTTGACAGCACAGTCCGAACAGATCTGTCTAGAGGTATGAAACATATCTAAAAATATATCTGATTCGTCTAATACAAACATTAATCAGTGTCGCTTTTTTCTAAATTTTATTTTGACCATATTTTATTTTTGTGTTAAATGATTGCATTATATTAATTTAAAAAAAAAATTGGTTGCCTTTTTAATTTTTATTATATTTCTTTGGTTGATTTGTCAACAAGAAATTAATTTAAGGTTTCGTAAATTCATTTATTGGATTGAATTTTGCGTCATATTTTTCATCTCAGTAAATTTTATCAATTAAATATAATACAAACTTTGTTCGTCGTTTTTTCTAGATTAATCATGGTTAGGCTGAGCACGTTTTATTACAGATCGATCTATTTGCTACATCTTGAGTCTAATGGTATCTCTAAGTTGAATTTTAGTCGAATATCATGGATCCATTAGGTAAATCCAGTACAGGGATAAATTTGGTTCAGGTTTAATTTGTTCTTTTATTGTCGGAAGTGCAAAGCAAATCACCAGCGGCTGTCAACTGGCGCCTTTCGCCCGACACGCCATTGTCAGAACGATGTTGTATTTACAGGAAAATCAACAAGTCGGGAGAAGACATTCATTCGACTGTATTAAACATTATTGGCCACGGGCGACACATCAGTGAATAATCCGGCTTCATTAATCCCCACCCAACCCGATGTTGATAGGCTGTTGGGCAAGGGTTAGGGCTGATAATTCTGGCGGGGTTAGATTCATTATTGTTGTACGCGAAACCAGGGCGGCGACAAAAATCATTGTCATGACGAAGAATTGCAACCGGGCTGCAAGCTCCAGAAATCAATATCAGCCTCAACTTTACTAATGTTTTCACCTAATGTTTTAATCAATAAATCTTATCAAATATCTATCTATCTATCTATCTATCTATCTATCTATCTATCTATCTATCTATCTATTAGTTCATATCTATAGCCTTCTGTTCAATTCTATCTATCTATCTATCTATCTATCTATCTATCTATCTATCTATCTATCTATCTATCTATCGTGACCGAGGGTTTGCACCAACTGGCCTTCTTCAAACTACTGATCATACCAGATTATGCACTCTCTGTCTGTCTGTCTGTCTGTCTGTCTCAGAAACTGTAACTAAAGTCCGCTCAGGATAGTTACTGTATAAATCACAGATGGGCTCTGTGGGTTTTGAACAAATGCAAATGTGCCTTAGCAGGAGCAGGCGCCTGCAACAGGGATTTGTCAGCCATCTTAACAGACGAATGCATCCGGAAATGGAGAGTAGATCCGAAACGTTGGAATGTTTACATTTAACTAACTCCTCTCAGCGGGTTTTGTTGGAAGGTTTAGGTTGTTTACAAATCCACACACACACACACACACACACACACACACACACACACACACACACACACACACGCGCGCGCGCAAGTATATACAGGGTGTCCATAAAGTCTCTTTGCAATTTTAAGAATATATTACAAAGACAATTGATGAGATATCGTAATCAGATTTGTTCTATGTACTCAGTAATTATCAAAGAATTTTAATCACATTGCATCTGTGTATTTCCGGTATCCTATTTATGAATGAGGTACTGTTAAATGAACCCCTAACATTTCCAGATACGGTAGAAAGCAAAAGATCACTGATGACATTGCCACCATTGATGAGGCTATACTACAGCAAACATGGCAAGAAATCGAGTACCATCTTGATGTGCTTCGTGCAACTAATGGCGCCCATACAGAGGTGGATTAAATTAGTTCAAAAAACTTCAGTATCTATTCCTCATTTTTGTAACAATTTTCACAATTTTGTCTGTTTATTTGCTTTTGTAATATGTTTTTAAATCGTAAAGAGATGTTATGGATATTCTCTCTCCCTCTCTGTATATATATATATATATATATATATATGCATATATAGTTTATGAAAAACTAGGTAATCCGTATGGGTAAACCTAAGGAGGATAAAATCCAGAGAGCTCAATGTAAATCTAGAGCAAATAATTTAAATAAAAACAGACCACTTTAAGGTTCCATGTAATAAAATTATTTCACCACAGCCCTTTTAAAAGGACTGCGGATCATCATCCGCACTTTTAAAAGGTTTGGTGAAATAATTTTGTTACATGGAACCTTAAAGTGGTCTGTTTTTATTTAATATATATATATATATATATATATATATATATGCAACGTATTTTCATTCAAACAGATTTGGTTAAATATTTTATACATATCATGTCAATTAGTTTTCATTGTGATCGTTTCAAGTTCGCGGATTAATTTTTTACGATGTTGGCTTTACTACGACGATGCTAACAAAAAGACTTACATTTCATTTGGCTGAGCATAGTTCATTAACTCAGTATTTAAAGAAACACTCATGTCCACACTCATAGATTAGACGGATATTAGTTGAAAATATATCTATATTACATAAAAACAATAACAAGCAAAAAGTAAAAATCTTGGAAGCCCTTTAAATAAGAGAACTAAAGCCCGAAATAAATAAAGTCAACTATGAGTAGAGCAACAAAATCCTTAAATGCTTATGAGAAAAAAACAAATTACATGCGTATGAGCAACAACAAAAAATTTACTTCCCTTATACTGGAAAAAAACTCAAAAGAACACGTGAACTTTGAAATCTAGAAACTGCATAAACAGTAAAAAACGAACATTTGAAATGTTTTAAATTCACAGAAACATATATACATACTCACAGACAACATAACCAACTGAAGATGGTCTCAGATATGATTGAAAGTACTTGGGAAAATAAAAATTACCCGAATGAAAATTTTGGTATTTTTCTTACTCAATTTTCTAAGTCTAACAAAAAATGAATCCGTGAACTTGAAAGGATCACAACGAAAACTAATCGACATGATACGTCTAAATTACTTGACCAAACCTGTTGGAATATATATATATATATATATATATATATATATATAGAAAGATATTTTTATGTTTAACATTCTTTTATAGATACAAGTATTTAAGTAAATACTCTGTTTATAATAAACAGTATTAAATAAGATTTACCGGCCTGAATGTCCGAGAAATTTTCATAGAAAATATTCGTCCTTTGACAGGATTCGAACCTGCATCCTATACGGAACCGTCATTTACGCTGACGTGCCTTAAATACTTGTATCTATAAAAAGAATGTTAAACATAAAAATGTCTTTAATAAATTGTCGGACTTTGTCCAATTCTTAATGTATATATATATATATATATATATATATATATATATATATATACGCCTTAAGTGAAGGGGTTATCAGAGAAAATACAAAGGATCTGCGGTCCATATAACATCAGGACAATCTTCAAAAGCTTGATAACACTTCGCAGATATCTCTCCCAAGTATGACCCCCCCATAGAGAAGAACATGACTAAAGACTGTGTGCACGCTATCCCGTGCAGCTGCGGAAAGAAATATAAAGGGGAAACAAGCCGCCCCCTTAAGAAAGCTGTAACACGAGGGAAAGTGGAAAAATCAGGCGTGGCTGACCACATATGGAGAGAAAAGGGAGATCACCGCCCTCTGTGGGATCATGTTGAGATCATAGACAAGGAACACCATTGGAAAATTCGTAAACTTAAGGAATCAGCATATATGCTAGGCCACAAAAATCTCCCGAGCCGACCAAGCATAGAAATGAATAAAATATGGGAACCAGTAATAAGGAGTGCCAGAGAAAAGCGATAATAACAACAAAAAATTGCAATATGAGCACCTGTAAAAAAAGGTTGCTGAAGGCATTAGGTTTATAATACCTAGAAATTCATACACAGATGTCTTGAAAGACACATGGCACATGGCACTGTAAAGGCGTTGGTTAGATCCAGTGACAGGACTCAAAGAGTGTGAGTTCAATACCCGGTTAAGGCAGTGGAGAACTTTCAGAGGGAAATTAACAGGAGATAACTGATAACTGACATCCATTAAACATGGCACGTGGAACTAGAACAGTCTACCCCGTTGAGCGAAATAAAGGGTTCAGTTCGACATTACAACGACGTGAAGAAGGCCGGAGCGCACAATGGCCGAAACGTTGTAATAAATACGGCGACAAAGATGAGGACAATAGCCCGAATAATGTAAATAATGAACTAATCAGAATTTTTCTGTTGTTTTGATATATAAAATATATTATTGACACTATTGTGGGATGAATCATGAATTTTGACAAGAATTATATTCGTTTTTAAAAAAAAATTTAATGGGAATAATTTAATAATAATAATTAAACGACTCCCAATATTGGTTTCAAATATGATTAATTAAACTATAAATAAGCTAATCTTCAACAAATAAAGTTTCAGAAAATTATATTTTATTTTTTAAATAATTTTTAATAAAGAGAATTTCGTTGTGAGGATAGATTTGCTAATATGAATGATTTTAGCGTTTTTACTGATATAAAACAAATAAAAAACAAAAATTAATTCCAATCAATCTAAATTCAGTGTGATAAAATATAGTTTTAAGTTTTCTTTCTTTCTTTTTTTCTTGGAGGTTTGTCATCTGTTTCGTCTAAGTTACTGACTTTGTCTAAAGTATGTTGCATTACCTGCATTGTATACAGTATATATATTTGCCTTTATCATAGTGTATGTAAAAAATATATAACTGTCCCGACGTAAAATAGCGATTCAACTGAACTGCAACAATATTTAAAATGTTATTCTCCATGAATTAAAGGAACTAACACCGTGACAATAATTTTAGTCAGTTTTATATATATATATCACAAAGTCCGACAATTATTTTAAGACATTTTTATGTTTATACATTCTTTTTATAGATACAAATATTTAAGTAAATGCTCTGTTTTATGATAAACAGTATTAAACAAAATTTACCGGCCTGAATGTCCGAGAAATGTTCACAGAAAATATTCGTCCTCCGACAGGATTCGAACCAGTATCCTATACGGAACCGTCATTTAGCTTGACGTGCCTTAACAGAGGAGCGTTTGGTTAGCCAGGTCGAATTTACTGTATTTGAACTTCAATCTTCTATGAATCTCCCACGTACATTCATATCTGCTCATGGCGTATCAAATGTAAACAAATGACATCACACAATATGAAATGGACAAAGTCCGACAATTATTTTAAGACATTTTTATGTTTATACATTCTTTTTATAGATACAAATATTTAAGTAAATGCTCTGTTTTATAATAAACAGTATTAAACAACATTTACCGGCCTGGAGTCGGCGATCCTAACGTGCGGTACCTTTGAAAAATACCTGAAAACCATACCACGGGTTGACCCAAGCCTTGTGAGTGAAATTGGGTAGACGGAACCCTTGGGGCCATTGATAGCTGAGGTTTTGAGTGTGCTGGTGTTGTTCAGATTGTTGATCATTCTAGATAACACGATATCTCCCAGAAACGGTAACTAAGGTCTGCTAAACAGTTTCAGTATAAATCACGGGTTGGCTCTGTGGCTGTTGAACAAACACAAATGTGCCTGAGCGAGCGTCTGCAATAAAGATTGGCTAGATGTCCTAGTTTGACAAGTATCCTCGAATACGAGTGGCCAGCTATTATATATATATATAGTGATAAAACCAGAGTAAAACATCGGATGATAGTTTGTCTTGTTTGGCTTCAGGGATCGAAACAGAGTAATGCCTAGGATGTCAGATTATCTTAAGTATTTTCCATTGGGTCGACAGTGAATAGAAACTAGAACGTCAGAAAGTCAAGTCATTTCTATGGCTCCACTGATCGAAACATTGTAAAAACTATGATGTCAGACTGTCAAGCATTCCCATTGACCTCGGTGATCGAAAAAGTGTAAAACGTATCAAGTTAGATTCTCAGTTATTTCCGAAATTACCTAGTGACTGAAATTCTGTTGAATATCAGATTATCAACAATTTCCATTGATTTCAGTGAACGGAAGAGAATATTCAAACTGAGTAAAACCCCAATGATCGAAAACAGTAAAAGCTAGGATATCAGATTGTTAACTATTTTCAACTGGCTCCAGGGTTTGAAATTGAGAAAAATCACGTATGTCAGATTATCAAGCATTTTTGATTGGCTCTTTTGATCGAAAATGTGTAAAATATAAGGTGTCAGATTGTAAAGTATCTTCTGATGGCTCCAGTCATCGAAACTGTAAAACCTAGGATGTCAAATTTTGAATTATTTTTGTACTGACAGATTTTCAAATATTTTCTATTGTTTCCAGTGATCGAAACTCAATAAATCCTATGATGCCTGATTGTCAAATAATTCCCAGTGATGAAATATTCGATACTGAGTAAACCTACTGTTAGATTTTCATGTATTTCCTCTTGGCTCTAGTGACGAAACAGTAAAACCTAGGAAAGCAGATTTTAAGGGACTTTCTCCTGGCTGCAACGATCAGAAATGCGGGTGTCATATAATCAAATATTTTCGATTGGCTCCATCATGACTTGCTTTTCGTTCTTTATTGAAATGCTCGTAACAAAACTGTTTTACACGACAAAGGTGTAAACAACCACTACAATGATGACGACAAGATCGACTACCATCATGGCGGCAACACCAACGATAGTGGCGACGGTTTCAGCTAATAATAATCTGTTTTTATTTTTTTATTTTACTCAAAAACTTTCTTGCTATTTTGTTTTGGAACTTGCCACATTGCACCTCAAGCAAATCTCAAAAGAAACCGTTGGTCCACAATAAACCAATCGTAAATTTAATTTTTTTTCTTCAACTTATCTTTTTTTCCTCATCATTCATCTTGATTTACCCGCCTCGACCGCCATATTTGTTTTTTTTTTGTTTTTTACAGATGTAGATTTTCTTTTAGACTTATCTTTTTATAAATCTCTGCAGATTTCTGTTTCCTGCGTTTTTTTTCATTCATTTCTTGTAGATTTTTTCAGCGATTTTCGTCCACAGTTTTCTTTCTTTTCCTTCAGCTTTTTTCAAATCGTTTTTATTTACATTTTGTTTTTCATTCATACGCTCAAGCTTCCTCATTTCATTTTTTTTTGCAAAACCGTTTAATTTATTCTTTTTGCTGATTTGTTCATTTATATCACACTTGCTCTAGCATATTTCGATTCCCTCTTTCCTTTATGTTCTGCGAATTTTCCCCTTTAGATACACTTAATTCTGTCTCATTCATATACTTTATTTACCTCCTTCATTTGAATATTTTCTTTCTACTTATATTCGCGTATTTTCCCTTTCTTTCCTTTCTTTATTTCCTTCTTTTTTATATGTTTTCACTTCTTTCTTTCTTTCTTTCAACGCATATCCTCACTAGCGATCTCCTGTCGACCATTTTCCTCCTGTTTAACAATCCTACCAGTTATTAATTTATTTTCTTTCCCATCTTTTCTATTTTCGCTCCTTCTTTTATCAAACATTTTTGTTTTCGCCATCTTTATAAAGCATTTTTCTTCTTGTCGTACACATCATTTTTTTTCTTTTCTGCCGTCCATTCTCGTTCTAAATCCGGAACATTGCAAAGCGAAGAAAAAAAATGCACCCATGAAAGTAAAAAAATACAACAGTAACAATTCTTTTTTTTTTTCTTCTTTTTTAAAGCAGCTATACTTTTGTCTATCTGATTACAATCGTTTCATCATCCCTACATAGAGCGACTGTAATTACGGACGTAGTGAGATCATTGTTTCCGAGAAGCTCCTAATTTTAGGCTCTGTGTCAGACTATGTTAACTTTAAGAATATCGACTTGTGTCTGTAGGAGCCAATGTTTAATTCATGTGATTTAAGATGTCTTTCGTCGAACGCGCAAGCGCAGACACTCACAGAAAGAGAGAGAGAGAGGAAGAGAGGCACACACACAGGCGGAGAGAGGGGGAGAGAGAAAGAAGGAGAGAGGGGTGGGTGGAAGAAAGGGAAGAGAGCGCTATGGAGAGTGAGTCAGAAAGAGAGAGAGAGGGATAGACAGAAAGAGCGGCAGAGAGAGAGAGAGAGAGAGAGAGAGGGAGGGAGAGAATACTCTATTGTAATTTGGGACAGTTTTAACTAAACAAAGGTGGTGATAAAAATCAATGTGTCAAAAAAAGTTAAAACGTGATTCAATCAAATTTTCTAAGTAATAGACGTGATTAATTTGTTCCTATCAATTAATTAATTAACAAAATTAAATCTACGACAGACTGAATGCCTCCAATCCAAGACAAAAACTGCAGTAGAGTGAAGTCTGGCGACATCTAGAGACAAGAAAACGACTTCCACAGGGACTCAGTGGTTGAATAAAAGACTTTAAAGACTCAGATTTGAACTTTGAGAAATCAACGTCGAGTTGCGTTTACAGAACTTTTGAAAGGTGTATCTCTTTTGCTGCAAATAATCGTGGCCGACAGGTTGAAACCGAATAATTACGAGATGAATGTTTACTAAATTTTTATAAATTTTGCACACTTTTTATGCTTTGACTTGATCATTGATAACTGAAATATTTGAAACAGTATTAAGAATTTTATAAGTGTACTTAGAAAATGAACGCAGGTGTAACTTAAACTTTATTCAACGTAGAGATTTTCCAAGCGTAGCTTAGACGTGGCACAAGGCCGAAAGTATGAGGCATCCAGTGGGGATCGAACTCACTTTTCAGTAGTAACTGATCTAGCAAGACAAGCTTGCTAACCATTACACTACGCTGAGGTGTCTTTTTTCAACTTAAAATGAAGAATGTCCTACTGGACTGACTTAAATACGGAATACGTATAAGGGGAGATAATCCATACCAATATAAGATTAATGTTTGCATGTGCATACTTTTCTCCCTTATCAAGGTTGAACATAATTCTGACGGGGGAAGATTTCTAATTATTTTATTTTTACCTTCATCCAGTTTTGGACATTTTTATGAACTACAACAATGTTACAAAATCCATACTTATATTTAAGAATAGCAGAGCATAGAATAGAATCATTTAGCATTAACAAAAGAGTGGTACATTTTTGGAGAAGAACGTTTTCTCTACTCTTCTCATAAACTTACAAGTTTCTTCCTCTTTTTGACGTTTCATGACTTTAATTTATTAGAATAATTTTTCACTCTGACAAGATCAAAGTACACAATATCAAAGTACAAATATAAAAGTACACAAGTATATAAAACGTATCAGTTTTTGTATGATACTGAAATCTAGTGACACTCATAAACAAAAAATAATGAAATCAATTTTCGATGCAATGAAGAAAAAACCCGAGGCAAATTGCATTCTGGCTACAACTGAATATTGGCAAAATTGATAGTGTCTATGGTTCGTGTTGCTTTTAGGCCAAATAGTATGACAGTGTTGTTTTATGGCTGTTGGGGCAGGAAAACAGAGTAAACTCATACAGATCTACCCCAAAAGATGTCGATAGAGTTGGTCGAAATAAATTTCTTTTTTGGATATTTTTGTTTTACTGCCCAAATCTTTTTTGTGTTATTTTTACATATACATCACACCTTCAGATTGTTCCTTTTTTTGCTTTTACCACATTATGTCTCCTACACTGGGTCTCGTGCCCGGAACCTTTCGTTTTTAGGAATCATTTTTCAGTCTGTTAGGCTGTTGCCTGGCGCTTGTCTGCTTTTTTTTTTTTTTTTAATATAACAATAGAAAGGTGCTTCTTTCTTTCTTTCTTTGTCACTAATCCATTCATTTGCTTTTCCTTCTTTTTTACTTTGTTCTTACCTCCCTTTCTTTCTTTCTTTCTTTCTTTCTTTCTTTCTTTCTTTCTTTCTTTCTTTCTTTATTTATTTGTTTGTTTGTTTGTTTGTTTGTTTGTTTCTTTCTTTCTTTCTTTCTTTCTTTCTTTCTTTGTCTCCAATCCATTCATTTGCTTTTCCTTCTTTTTTATTTTGTTTGTTTGTTTGTTTCTTGTTTGTTTCATTCATTTTGAAATATTTTTTGCTTTTCATTGATCTTCTTGTTCATTTTCGTATTCTCTTATTCGTTTAATTGTATCCGCTTTCATATTATTTTGTTATTCTCTTCTTTGCGTACGTATCTCATTCTTCAGCAAAATCCTTCCTTCCTTCCTTCCTTCCTTCCTTCCTTCCTTCCTTCCTTCCTTCCTTCCTTCCTTCACACCTTTCTAGTTCTCATGGCGTCTACCTCATTTCCCCCTGCCCATTACTATGTTTCATTTATCAGCTTCTACTTTCTATTACCTTTTCGTGTTTTCTCTCGACTCCACCCTCCGCTCTCCGCTCCCCGGTATCTCATTCGGTTATTTCTTATTTGTTGCTTTAGGACATGATTACTCTTTCATTTCTCATTTTAATTTTACTTCTTTCCTTATTTCTGACTCTCTCGTTGTTGTGTCGCTTACCCACCTCCTAGTCTCCACCCTTTCACCACCCCCGATATCTCCCACCAACCTCACCTCACCCCCACTCAAAGCAATCGAACTTCATATACGAAGCTTTATTGTTTGATTTGGAAAAGCGCCATTTCGAAAAGAAAATCCTTTATACTTACGAGAGAGTTACTTCTCTCAGTCAAAAGCTTTTTGTAATATACTTGAGCATTATGTTCTTAATGAACCCCATTTTTTTTTACTTATCTTTTCACTCTTGTAAAAGTATGACAGGATGTTACCGATGCTAACAGAACTCTTCTTAGAAAGAAAACCCAGGAAAGAATCTCGATTTTAAGATATCGATACTATATCAGACTCCTCCCCGGTCTTTTGGACAGCAGTAGAGATCCATCCCTTGTTTTCAGTTTAGGATTGGGTTTCCGGTTCCTTCTAATGTCTAATTCATCTTCATACTACTAACGCTTGTCCTCTCCTACGCTAATATAACTCCACACAGAAACCCTCTACCTTGAGTAGCTCTTAGGCCTTGATTTGGGTGAACATTATTAAAAAGTAGAAATACGTTACATATTCCATTGAAATTCATTCAGACTTTGATAAATCTTACTTCAGCTTTTAAAGTATAAAATCTTCATTTTCCTTCTGAATTATTCCTTCTTGCACGTTTGAATTCCGTTTGCTTTTAATTTAGTTTTTTCTATTTGTTATATTCATTGAGTGATTGATTCTTTCTTTCTTTCTTTCTTTCTTTCTCCTCCAGCCTTTCCACGAAAAAAAAAAAAAAAGAAAAAAAACTCTTTCTATCCCATAATTTTGTCCGACATTTTGTTACCGCTGGTTAAACATGAAAAGAGAAATAGGGACAATTCTCTCCTGGGCGAAACGAAATGTGTCTCTGTGATAAGGAAGAGATGGCAAGAAGAGCAGCCATCGCCAAAAGCTACGGATAAAGAGAGGTGGGCAAAAAGGTGATGGAGGAGGACACTTATCTGCAGGCACTGATGTCAGAAACTCTCTCACTCTCTCTAAAGCGGTGTACGTATTTTGAGAGAAACGAAACTCATTCTTATCTAACAGACAGACACCTACCTTAGCGCTGACTTTAACAGATTTATCTTGCAGGCTATTGATAGTGAATTTGATTTTAACTGCCTGCTCCTTTGTGTCAAACTTGGCCACGTTCAAATACATTACCGATTAATAAGATTTTATCATTGTTTGCCTCAATGTGCGTGCCTGATCGTGTATGTGCGTTTGTCTGTGTGTGAATGCAGTAATGCGTATGCATTAGTTATAACATCACAGTATGCGTTCGTGTCTATAAAATATTTACTTATTTAGACGCTGCTTATGAGATTAAAATGTTGCCTGTTTATCCTATTGCCGGTGTTCAAGCGCAGGCAAATGATAAAATATCGAATGAATACTGATTTTTCAAGTCAATCCTGTTCATTTGTAAGATAAGAGAAAAGCAGCTTTTCACATCTTTGTGCACATATATCAAAGGGGAACTTTATATAAGCACAAAATTACATTTTATTTATTTTTTAAATCTAATTCATTCAAAGCAAGCCAGTAAAGGCACTGAGACACAATCTGTGCGTGGAATGTTGCTAAGGAGCGAGAATAAAAGAAGAGGAATCAGGAGGACAGTAGATAGCGATTGGCATTGCATTTAAATTGATGCAGATTAAAGTTGGCTGGAAAGCATGGAGCGGGAAGGGAGTTCCACGAACGAGAAGAGCGAGAGAAGAAACTGTTAGCATAGAACTTACGGTTGCATCTAGCCATCTCAACTGTCAATTGATGAGATCTTGATGCCAGTCAAGTACTGCGCTTAAATTCAAAATGTCTTGGTACCATAGCGATGAGCTCTTCGGAACAATTACCATGAAAGAATTTATAGAAAAGGCGAAGTTTTTATTGCTTTTAAGAGTATAAAGGCAAACTGATAAGGTAAGATTGTGTCGTGCCGATTTGTCAACAATGGAAACCTTCTCTCACTGGTAATAAGTCTTCAATATCTGTAATTTTGCTTGGATCCGAACACGAAACCTTGGTTATGAAAGATTAGCTGTTTCCATACAAGAATCATTCAGAATTCGGTAATCGAACACAGTTTTTCAGGAAGTCTTCACACGTCAACTAAGTGTTATTGCTCTATCTAGTAGTGTTGGGCGTTTCCTTCCTAACCTTTTGTTTATGATCGTGGGAAAAGCTATCATTATCATTATGTCATTATTTTCCCTATCTGTATCTGTCACATAACTTGAATTCGCTTTGAACAATTTTTTCAAATTTTAAGCGATTCATTTCGACGTCAAAACAAAGCTTGAGTTTCAACATTTCATTAAAGTTATTGGATTTATTATAAACATCTCCAGACTGAATTTATTACGCAAACCCAGAAAATCAGTCTTTACTTCAATAACAAGGCATAAAGCCATCAATAATTGATCAACACCGATAATAGAACAAATAACAAACAAACATATATGATAAGTCTTTGAAGCCTTTACATCTTAATATAGTGACTCTTCTTCTCAATAACAACCAGTAATCTATTATCGATTTTTAAAAGTTTTTTTACTTCAGCAGCTTCAATTTTCGATATGGCAGTTTTTTTAATTTTTTAATTTTTTTAAGTGTTTCACCCCAAGCAAGGCGGGAAGCTACTAGCACGCAAGGGGTTAGGGAGAGTTGGAGCTAGAGCAAATAGGAGTGATAGAGGAAAGGATGAAGAGAAGGATAGGGGATAGATCAGGGCATCTGGAGACGTCGGTTGACATTACATTTGAATAGTTGGAGATTATAGCTATCAGGGAAACAGGAAGAGGGAAGGGAGTTCCACAGGCGAGAGGTGCAAGACATGAAGCTATTGGAGTAGAAGAGACGGCTTCATTTAACAGTTTCGACAGGGAAAGGGTGTGAGCGAGATGCCAGCCTAGTAGAACGCTATTATTCATGAAGTTTGGGGACCAGCGAAAACAGCTCATCGGAGCAGTTACCATGAAAGTATTTGTAACAAAGACAGAGGGAGGCGACGACACGTCTGTGAGAGAGCGGCTGCAGACGAGATGCCAGATCAGGGCCAATTACATTGCATATCCGTCTCTGGATCTTATCAAGAACCTTGAGACAAACAGAAGGGGCACAGGACCATATAAGGCAGCAATACTCCATGCAAGGGCGAATGGTTGATTTGTAAATTTGAAGGATCGACTCCGACGAGAAAAATTTCCTGGTGCGGCACAGGGAGCCAACTTTCTTTGTGGTGGACAAAGCTATTGACTCAATGTATTTGTTCCATCTCAGGTCAGCATTCAATGTGAGACCGAGTAGTCGCAAAGAGGTGCTCTCGAGAAGTTGAGCGTCAGTCATTTTAATGGGAGGCAGGGATGGTTCTCTGTGGTGAGTAATAGAGAGCAGTTTTGCTTTTGAGGCGTTAAAGTTAACCAGCCAATTCCTGCCCCAGTTCAGAACCGGTTGGAGGTCCTTTTCGAGACGAACGGCCAGGTTAGTTTTGTCAAAACAGCCAGGTTAGTTTTGTCGAACGGCCAGGTTAATTTTAATTACTTTCCATAGGTGGTCTGTTTTACTTTTATATAGTTTGCCACCTTCATATAGTTTCATCTTCACAATTGACCATAGATTTTCGATCGGATTCAGATCGGGACTTGATGGTGGCCATTCGATTATTTTCACCCCTGTAAACCTTTTATGCTCAAAAAATTAACGGCAACCGTAGATATATGAGAATGAAGAATTGTAGTGCATAAATACACACTTCACTTTGAAACTGCGAGGATGGAACTTGAACCATTTAAAGAACGCACAGGTAGCAGTGTACAGTTTAACTCATCGATATTGGATGGTCCAGTAATTGTTTGTTCGACAATTCCAGTTAATATCATCACACATCTCCTCCTTGCTGCATTCATTTAGCCACAGGTACATCTGTATCGGACAAAATTCAATCTTTGGCTCATCCATCAGGTCCATCGAGTGTCACCTGTGATTCGTCCGTGAAAATTACTTTATAAGAACTCAATTTCCATGTATTTTTTGGTCCAATTTGGTCGTTTTAAAATATTTGCTTTACTGAGAGATTTCTTAGCAGACCCGAATTTTGTTCAAAGATATGAGCACTGGTTAAAAGTGTTTGTTTCCCTATAACTTGAGGAGACAAATTCTTAAAGCATTTTCCTTTGCTTCTAGTTCTCAACGTGAATTTTCAAAAAGCCCTCTTTATCAGTCACTGGTCTCGGCGAAACTCCTTTGATATCTCCAACGTGGACATTCCTTCACACAATAACTTTGTTATTTTCTGTTTTTCAGCATTTTTAGTTCCTTTCCATTACTCATGTTCCAACGTGTACAGGGCACGATAGATAAATTGTCTTCTAAATGACGCAAAAATGAAAATAACACTGACATTTCATTTTAATTGATATATTTACCAAAATTACACAAAAATATCTTGAAATACTAAATAGTAAATTAATTCAATAAAATCGCCATTGGCTTCAAACACGGCCTCCAGGCAACTTCGGAATCTCTTGCATCTCTTCTGGACGGTCTCCTTGTGTAATTTGGTGAATGCTGCCATAATCCTTAGTTCATCTTTGGTGTTACGAGTTTTGTTGGTCTCTCACTCAACTGCACCACATACATAATAATCCAGGAAGTTGCAGTCTGGGGAGTTAGGTGGCCAGATGTAAGGATTGATGTGGTCGCAGAAATTTTCTGAGAGCTATGACTGGGTTATCCTGGTTGTGTGGCATGGTCCAGACTCGTGTTGCCAGACATAGGGTCTGCCAACAACCGCCCTCTTGACTCAGGGCAGCACTGCCTCCTCAAGGCACTTAATGTCGGTCCCTGTGTTGAGTCTGAGGCGCTCACCAACACATTCAGGAGTTCATTTCTTATCAGAATGATCAGTGAGTTTTCCGAGCTACTGTACCTTCGTAATCACCATTAGACTCATCCAACTCTTTCCGAATCCTTTTTACTGTCCTCAGATTGACGCCCAAACACTCTGAAATGTTCGTATTGGAGTTTCTGGCACGAATTGCAAGTAGTATGTCATGCCTTTTCCATTTTTCTGCCGGACCGAATTGCATCATGGTGCTCTTTTTCTCATACACGGTGCCCAACTGACCTTAATATACTGTGCAGTCGACAAAATCAAAAGCAAACAACGCGCATGCGCGAAATTAAAATTATAAAATGGCGACGATTTATCCATCGCATCCTGTATAAAAAAATAGTTTTTATTAGATTTCCGAGACTTTAAACTAAAATTAGTTTAATCTGCATAATAACTTCAGACTGCAGTTTTTATAATAAATTCAATAATTTAATAAATCATGTTGAAACATTAACTGAAGCTTTGTTTTGACGTTTAAAATTTGATAAAAATTGTTCAAAGTAAATTCGGGTCATTGAGTTTTATGTGATTTGCAAATGGACAATAGTTACATGTGCTAGCCATTCTAATTGTTGCTGCTGTTGGAAGTCTTCAGATTTTTTTTTATTTGGTAAATTCCTTTGTTTGTGATTTTGTGCCGTCAGTCTATGAGATCTAATGAAGGATTGTCTTAAGATCTTGAAATCATTTTAAATCATTGATCTGAGAAAACGGTTTCATATAGATGATAGATTAGACCAGAGGTGGGGAATCTTTTTGTGTCTGAAGGCAACATTGAAATTTATCGTCTTTCATAGAGGCCGCATTCAACAAATGATTTTTTACAAGTTACAAATTTTATATCTTAGGTAAATAATGCATAAAATAGAATTTAATAAATATTTAGTAACCCTCATTTCAATTTCAAACATTCTGTTGAATTTCATTAGTTGTTAAAGAAAAATTAACCTTCGAGAAATTTCCATAACAAAACAATCGAATTTTATGCAAAAGTCGACGTAAAAAAATCTTTCTCAAATTCATCCCTAATTTAAATGTTTCAAGAAATCCTAGTTGCTATAAAATAAAAAAATACAACCTTCGCCCACGCATTTCTCAGAAAAATTCGCAACAGCTACCAAGCCCCGTTGGAGCCGATTTCGTTGTTAAGAAAACTATAAATAGAAATTACTATTTCTATTTATAGTTTTCGTCGCATTTGAGATTCAAATTCGCAAAAGATACACACGGAAATTATGTGCCGCCAATGGAACAAACTTCCTTTATGAGAGATTAGAAAAATTTGCACAACAAACTTTTCACTCAATATCTTTCATAGAAAATCTTTTGTCTAAGTGAAATTCAACCTTTTTAATCAAAGGCAGACAGCTTTTAGATATTGAACATTTCCGAAACAACAAAGAACTTTTTCTCTAAAATATACATTTGCACACATCATTACAAACAAAGAAATTGTAAATTGTGTATATAAAATTTAATCTGTTGTTTTAAACATGTACTTTTGCCGTGATTGAATATCGTTACCATTTGGCCATTTCTTATAATCTATGTTTGTGGATATTGCATATTTTATTTGCAGTACAATCTTAAATATTCACGCATCATTCTTAGAGCCACTACAAATCTACAAACTAGTAAGAACGAACATGATAAAACTAAAAAACAAGATATGTCCAAAGAAATACTTTATTCACCTTTTAGACAAATTAATAACTTCCTTGACATTGCTTCTTTTGAGATAGAATTTTGATATCAGGCTCTGACATGTTGGTTTTTAGTTTTCGTTGCTCTTCCAAATGCTCATCTGTCAATTGTTTTCTCAACGAATTCTTGATTTGTGCCAAGTACGAAAATGAGTATTCACAAATGTATGTTGAAGAAAAAAAATGAAATGAGTCAGTGTTGTATGTTTACGAAGATGAGGATATTCTACCGCCCTTTTCCAAATGTCAATGAGATTTTTCTTGTTGTCAAACAGAGTTTTCAGAATATTATCTTCAAACAACTCAATAAGCTCCATTTGTAACCCCTCAAGAGCCTTTGATACGTTAACTAAGTGAGGCTGAAAGGCAGGTTTCAGGTTGACGTTATGCTTTTCAAAATCACTGAATCTTCTGCTGTATTCTTCTATTAATGAATCTAGAACTGACTTGTATCCCCGAAAAACTTCATAGATATTCTCTTCACTTTCACTCATTACTTTCGACAAGTAGGGTAAGTGTTCTTCTGAAGGATTTGACTGGGTAAGAAAAGACTTGAAAAATAACAACTCTTTTCTAAAATTGATTTATTTCTGCTTTGTAATGAAATATTTCACTCCTTTTGCTTAGTCATTGCATCAAACACAAATTCAGCATCTCTCTTTTATATCTGATAATTCACAAAACTTATTGTTGTCTTTGAAAAAGTCAATTATTTGCTCTCGTAAAGACAAACTTTTCACCAACACGTCTCCTTCGATAACCAGCGTATTTTTCTCCATTAATTACCTCACCATTTATCATCAACATATTTCGAAACTGCCGACGCCTCATGACATTTGCTCGTATATAGTTTCCAATACCTATAATCTTTTGTAAGGTGTTATTTAAAATAGCAGATTTTACACCGAGAAATCAGTTCTGTGGTTTCTCTTCTTAGATGTGCAATGAATCTTTCATTTTTAGCCTTCATAGCTGGAGCACTAACAATACACAAACTTACCAATTTAGTAAGATCAGCCCATTTCTCTTTGATGTTATTCAAAATAACTATTCCTCGCGTCTTTCCTTTAAGGTTGCCTGAAGCAAGTAATTCTTCAAATAATTGAAAATCATCAGTTATTGCAAGAATGAAATACAATACCTTTGCCGAATCAGTGAAATCTGTCGATTCATCCAAAGCTAAGGAGAAATATACATTGTCTTTTTTTATTATATTTTGGAGTTGCTCTGTTCCATGACTAACCAAATCATGTTGTCGATCTGTATTTGTCCTTCTTGAAAGAGGAACATTTTTATATTTGGTAACTTTATCTAGATCTAAATATTTTACAACTTCTGAAATGTTTTCCTTTATGAGCTCTGCCTCGCTGAATGGTTTATTTTTTTTCCAAGCAAATATCTAATTTTATGGCTTTTGCTTCTGTTGCAGTATTTCCTGAATTTCATACACAATGAAATAATTGTCTCTGCTTTTTCTATTCATCCTTTAATTTCTGCAGTGCAATACTTCGAGCTTCCTCCTCCAATTTAGCAGATTTATTGTCTTTAAGCGGCATAATGTTGATGCACATTGTATTTTTGAAATGTTGAAATTGAAGTATCACAAAGCAAACCAGACTGTTAAACACGAAAAAATATTGCAATTCCCATTCATCATTGAAGGTTCTATTTTCAATATTCGTTTTAATATTTTGGACATAATGCATTAAAATTAATAGAGAAATGATTTTATTCTGAAAAGATAAATAAATAAATATCATCAAAAAGATAAATAAATATTAGCAAACACAAAGAACTAGGCTTATATATGCGTTATTGTTATTGAAAATTATGCTAATTATTTGCATCAGAGATCAGTATACATAATCAAAATTAGTGATGATACTACGATCAGTTAAAATATAAGATCATCCTCATTATTAAAATTCTAATGGTTGTATTATAGTTTCAATTTAAGAAAGGGAAGTTTCATACTGAAAAGGGAAATTTTGATGTTTTGCCTTGGGAAATATGGTTGTGGGAACTTGCAACACTGCTCAAAAGCAGAGTTGTGGAGATGACATCTGAATCTTTAGCTCCAATTCCGGCTCCAACATATTGAAATTTACTGGCTCCAGCTCCAAAATTTTAAAATTTCCGGCTCCAACTCCGGCTCCCAGCTCTAGCTAATCTCACAGTAATGATTGATATACTTTACTGCTATTCACAGGCCATAATAAACGGCTATTAATTTAAATTCTAATGAATATACCTCTACATTTGTTAATCTCGTATTATTGATTATAATATAATAAATAATTGATTATTGATAACAGTATCAAGTTAGCAACAAATTTTAGTGCAACACAATTATCCTTTGTTAACTATAAGTTCAATGTTTCAGTGAAAATGCCAAAGAACAAATAATATTAAAAAAATTGTTGTTAATTGAAGTGATGTGGGATTAGTATTTGAAAGGTGATAGATGAAAAGAGTCACTGTTGAAAATTTTTACTTACTCAGGTTAAGAAGTTGTAAGCAGGCTGATAGCAAGATGGCGTATACCAAGGAGCGTTTTTCACTGGTCGAAGGGAACGAATTCGATGTTTTTATATGACAGCAGTCCTTCGTTCTTCTTGTGTAGTAGAAGTTTTTCTTTGTAAGTTGAGTCGTAGAAATAAATTTGTTATCAATGTTCTGAAAGAACAACTGCTAAATTGAGTTACATTGCCTCCTTTTATGTCCAAGTCTCTCCTTTTTTACTGTCTTCTGCCTGTTGTTATCATTTTGTATCTGTTTATATGCCAGTTTATTTTCTCGCATCAGCTCGTGATTTTTTTCTTTTTCTATAATTTCCCCAAGACGATGCTTCTCTGTGGTTGAATATTTATTTCTAACATAGGCTCCAGAATTTCTTTATTTGTTTCTCTAGTTTCCCCTTGGCAAGGCCTCTCGTCGGCTGAATATTTACTTTCCACTTAGTCGCGAATTTCTTTTCTTGAATTGGCTATTTCGTAAACCAAGCTAGGTAAGTTTTATTTTTTGCTCGCTACCATAGTCATACTTACGGTATAGAAAAATTAAATTTAAGCACTGATAAAGAATGGTTTGAATTTTGTGGTCTTCTTTCTAACTAAAAATAATTTAATTTTTTATCATATAGTATGTAAGATTTTTTTCTTTTTTTGCTTAAAATATTTTTATCTAGTTTTTCTTATCATGGAGAAAGAAAAAAAAACAAAAACGAAGACAGTCAACTGAAATTGTAAATAAGGGGAAGGTGAAAAGTTAGCGAAGGCGTAACCAACAGACAAGTCACTAACTAACGAAGGCTATTGTTACAAGCAGAATACTATTAGTCTGATGTTATATATAATTTTGCTATAAAGATCTTAATAATTCCAAGTCAACACCAAAGAAAACTTAGCCGACTCAAAGCAAATTAGTAATGTATATTTGATCAGCAGTAACAAAAGCTCAGAATGATAATTTTAATTATTGCTGAGAAAGAGGAAAATTTATTGCGGACTTTTAGTTTAGGATGCTGGAGTTGGAGCTAGTACCTTTTTTTGCTGGCTTCATCTCCAGCTTCAACTTTTCTAAATTATTTGGCTCCACAACCCAGCTCAAAAGTTGCAGAAGGTCGCCCGTGATAGCCAGAAGGTCGCATGTGGACTTAAGATCGCAAATTCCTCACCACTGATTTAAACATTTCTAAACGTGTTTGGCTCCATGCATGGCATCTGTATGAGAGTCTAGATCTGAGGAGGCTATTTAAGGACATGAATCTGAGGTTAACATTTTGTTTTTGTAGAAACCTTCAGTGTTGGTATGATTACCCAAAACCTTTTCTACGTTCATTTTTCTTTCTCTACTAAATATTACATTGTTATACGGGATCGATACCCCGAGGTATTTTAGTGTTTAGAGCTTAAGAAACAGAAAAATTTCGTTAGAAACAAAGAAATAAATACTCACCTGTTATGTAATATCAGTCCTCCTATATAGCAGGGAATGCTGGGAAATCACTCCACACATGAAAAAAGGACTTGAAGCAAAAAAAAAAAAAAAAAATTTGTTTTACAGAAGGATGCGGAGAGTACTATGGACTAAACATGTAAGCAAGACAATGTTTTAGAGAAAATGGAAACAAAAAGGACACTTTAACTTAACATCAAGAAGAGACAGTTGAAATTTCTAGAGCACATAATGAGGAAAGAGGGCTGGGAAAATTTGATACTCACAGGATAGACTGAAGGCACATGGAAGATAGGAAAAAACAACGGATAACTCCTGCCTAGTAAGCTTGAATAAATGGATGGAGAGACAAGAAGACTAGAAAGGACAGGAAATTGTGGAGAGCCATGATCGCCAACCTTCTGAAGGTACACGGCACATAAAAGAAGAATTCCAAATTCTAAATTTTTACAATGGATACCGGTTGGAAATCCACAATTGTCTCAAGCCGTAAGCAAAGCTGAAATATTCACTAAGTTCAGCTGAGGGTCAAAATAAAAAAAATAGGCGTGAGGATCGTGTCGCATCAGAATTCTATGAAAACAAAAAAACAAAAAAAAACGAGCTCTGCTGCTTTTGAAAATATGCTTTTGAAATTTTGGCTTTTACTTGGGTTTAAATACAGGACATTGGTGAAGAACTTCACAAATATTTCAGGTAATAATCAGCTTTTATATGTTTCTATTCATAAGTGCATTTGTAAATTGTTGAGTGTTTTTCCTTTTGTTTTTGTCTCACGTATGTTAGAACTCGTCATTAGCAGTGAAAAAATGTTTGTCATTATTTCGTTCCTGTTAGACTACTTTTGTATTTGGAAAATAAAATGAATCTATTTACATGTTACAGTAACACAGCTTTTGCTCATTTTCAGTGGGACTCACCATGTATCGCGGGTTATTTTAACGATGACTGTTCTCGGTACTCTTTTTATAGTGAGTCTAAAAGTTACTGACAACGAGAAAGTACAGTAGGACCTCACTATCCGCGTGATTCTCATAAATAATTTCAGTAATCCAAAACATATATATCTCACACACACACACACACACACACACACACACACACACACACACACACACACACACACACATACATACATACATACATTCATACATTACCAATATTGCAAATATTTAATTTCTATTGCTATGGCAATTTCTGAAATAGAAATATACTGAATTTTCTATTTTAATTAACATAGTACACATAGAATTTTACAAATAAGCAAATAAATAAAATAAAATATTTAGAATCTTGGCCAGGCACAGCGTTTCGTCTGTTGTACCCCCCAGCTCACTTTATCTATCTGTCTTATCTACTAAACCTTTCGATATACATAGATCTGATTTTATCGCTTACCAATTTTTGCAGGTTATTTAAATCCAGAAAATATTTTTAGATTTTAAGAAGTTGTTTTTAAAAATAATAATGATGGTCTTCTTGTGATTAAAGAAGGACTTGTAATTTATTGATAAAATAAGAGATAAATGGACATTTTCTTATTTTTCTTCATATATATATATATATATATATATAAACCCTAAAGAGCCAGGTAAACCTATCTAGGTTTCACCTAAACGGATCGTCAGGTAGGTTTACCTGGCTCTTTAGGTTTATATTAGGTTTGCTCTACTTCGTGTATTGAGCACTTTCGTAGCTGCTTTTACTCGTTTTGGAAGTTTTTTCCTTTGGACTCTATGTATAATTTATTTATACTTGGAAATGACAAGTTTGTTTTCAATCTGTGCCTCTCGCCAGGTAATAAATTGATTTCTCCTTTTGTGTTGTAGGAATACAAATCTTACCGATTTTAAACTAGATTTAAATCATTTTGCCCCATCAAGGCAATAGAGTCACTAAGACGCAATGGGTAACTGAATGTGAGAGAATATGAGAAAAAGAATACATTATTAAGTAGAAAGAAAAATAAAAGAACAGGCATTAAGAAAATAGAAAATAACGATTGCATTTAAGTTTTTGAAGATCAAAGCTGACTAGAAAGCAAAAGGCCGGAAGAGAGTTTCACAAATAAGAAGTGCAATAGAATAAATTGTTAGCATAGAACTTGCGGTTACATCTAGTCATTTCAATTGTAAAATGATGAGACCTTTCTGCCAATCGAGTACTGCACTTAAATTCATAAAGTCTAGTTACCAAAGACGAAGTTCATCAGAACAATTATCAATTAACAATGATTTATAAATGTGTAAAATAGATTCTTGCGAGAAAAATTGTCTAGCACGATTCAGTGAACCAACTTTCTGAAAACCTAGCAAATGATTCAATTTATGTCAGCGGAAAATGTTAGTCCGAGAAGGCACAATGAGTCACTCGCCTGGAGGTCCGTATCGGCCATAGATGATGGAAGGCACAATTGGTTCTCTACGACGATTAAAAGAGAGCAGTTCCGTCTTAGAGCGTTGAAATTAACAAGTCATCTCTTGCCTTCGTTAACAACTGATTGCGGGTGATTTTTTAAGAATCAGCTGACAATTTGACCTTATCGAATAGATCAAACTTACTATTAAGACAATCAAAATTGTGTCATCAGCATAAATACTGACTTGAGAAATGATGCCAGCAGGATGGTCGTTGATGGAATTTAAGAACAATGTAGGTCCAAGGAATAAAGCCCTGGGGAACATCTGCATTAATGCAAAAAGATCTAGAAGAGTGGCCATTCAAGACAACTTTCATTTCATCATTTGATAAGACTGAATTAGTAAAAAGATTTGTTCAGAAATACTATAACCTTTCAACTTGTGAAGAAGACCTGTATGTCAAACACTGTCAAATGCCTTTGAGATATCCAAAGCAACAACCTGAACTTAACCATTCTTATCTAAACTTGATAGACTCTTTAACTAATAATCATTAATACATCAGCAGATGACCTAGAGAAGCAAAAGCCATATTGCTTATCTAAAAGAGGATTCTGTGAGGTGAGATGCTTAACCAATTCCAAGTTGATTAGAGATTCTAGTACTTAGCTAAAAAGAGGTAGAAAACTAACAGGTGATAAAAGAATCAGACAGTTCATCTGAGTTCTTAAAGACTGGAACTACAGAAGAGAATTTTTCAACAATCAGCAAAGCAAGAAGCAGCAAGGCATTTATTATAAAGTTTAGAGGGAACAAGGGCCAGTTCAGGAGCACATTTCTTAAAGACTATTGCAGGGATGTCATCAAGTCCACATGCTTTAGGAGGATCCAGTTTAGAAGTGACAGCAGAAACCATAGATGGAGTTATAAACATATCACTCAATAGAGACTCAAGGGTCATTTTTTAAATTAGCTGTCAATTTGACCTTATCGAGCCGTTCAGACTTACTAGTAAGATAGGAGTCGATGGTTGTGTCATGAGCATAGATACCGAGTTGAGAACTGATAACAACAGGGGAGCACGTCGATGAAAATTAGAAACAATGTAGGTCAAAGGATAGAGTCCCGGGGAACACCTGCATTAATGCAAAAAGATATAGAAGAGTGGCCATTCAAGACAACTTTCATTTCGCGATTTGATAAGAAAAATTGAATCAGCTCAAAAATTCGTCCAGAAATACCATAAGCTTTCAACTTGTAAAGAAGATCAGCATACAAGACGCTGTCAAAAAAGAGTACAATTTTCAAATCTGTTTTAAAACTTACACTACTTCAGATAGTTTTTATCTTTTATTTTTTTGTTTTTTATTTTTGTTCACCAAATACAAAACCTAAGAGTCACTCAAAGTAGCAGGTTGGTGAGTAAGATTGTTGAAAGGGTGTAAGAAAGGAGAAAGTAAGAAGTGCCTATTATGAGGATCTGTAGGATAGATAATGGTTGAGCCTATACTTGAAGAGGTTATGATTGTAGTGGTCGAGGATGCATCCACTTTGGAATCTGTTTCACAATGTAACATTTCTGAGGACGAAGCTGTCTGAGTGAAGCTATATGAAGGAAGCATGCATTATTTGACGCCGTAAAAATAGCATGGTGGACCATAGCTGTGAAGGTCTGAACTAGTGGATCGAAGAAATGTAGCTCATCCAAACACTTGTAGCAATAGCGATATATTGGGGGGGGGCTAACAGAGTTTTTTTCTGTGGGATAGGGGTTGCAAATAAAATTGAAAATAATTTATAATTAGTAATTGCTTTTGAGCTCTCTCAGGGCTGGGCAGTGAGAATTGGTGAGCACCAGTCCCAAACTGGCAGCAATATTTCGTTCTTGGTCTCTGATCTTGTAAAGATAGAGAATATCAATAGGAGTTAGGTATTTTCTGGGGCGATACAAGGCAAGAGAACATTCTTCCAGCATTTTACTGATGACACAAATATAGTAGTTCCATTTGAAGTCTTGGGGGGAACTTTAAACCCAAAAGACGGTCGAGGTAAGCTGCCTTATTGAGACTATGACAGATCAATAGAATTTTGTTCCACTAATATATACTGTATATATCTCTATCTATAAAAGGCAGTATGTGTGCGTGTGTGTAACGAATGCACGGCCACAATTTTCGACGGATTTGCACCAAAATTTACATGCACATGCTCCAAGTTAGCGGGAAGGCCAAGACCGACTTTGCATTTCCCAACTCCCATCGATAGTGGAAATAATCGATTGTTTCATGCTTCTACGGCAGTTTTCATGTAGTTTGCGGCCATTTTGTACTGGCCAGCGTGAGAGCCAACAGCTGACTGACACGAATGTTAACTAGCATGCTAGCATGCAAAAAAATCGATAGCTGCATTGGTCACAAGTGGGAAAAATTTAAATCTGCATGGCACTTTACTCCAATTGGCCCATTCGCTTGCTTAAACTCAACGTTGATTCTGATTCCGCAGAACTAGGTTGGGTGTGAAAAAGTATTTGTTGTTAACATTCTTTTTTCATTCGGTTTTTCCAGTTACGAGTCCTTTTTTAAAGCTGATAGTTTTGTGTTCATTTTGTTTAGTTCTTTTTTCGTAACAGATTTAATATTTAGTATAGAGCTTAGAAAAAATTCGCAGTGTGAGATAGGCAAGAAGTAAGGCATGTAGCAACATCAGCATGGCAAAGGGTACTCCTTTAAAGGCAAAGAAGGGCAAAACAAAAATATTTTAAGTCAAGTGATAGCGATTGCTGTATGATTTTGAATCAAGCACGGGCAACGCCGGGCCATGCTGCTAGTATATATATATATATATATATATATATATATATATATATATATATATATATATATATATATATATTACGGTGGTGTAATGGATAGCGGCTTGAATTGAGGATTCGGTGACCTGAGTTTGAATTCCAGTTGAGTTCATTACATTCTTTCGTGCTAATATCCTTGGGAAAGGTATGAGTCAATCTGTTCTTCCCTCAGCTAAGGGTAAATAACAGGATAGACTGTGTCCTATAGACTTGTGCAGCGAAAACCTAGGAGAATTCAAAAACTTCGGAGGATCGTTTGGGGACCTTGTGGCCTAAGGTGTACCAGTTCTCTGTATTTAACTCTTCCAAAAAGTGTGGTTGGTTCTGCACAATCCTTCACCACTATATATATATATATATATATATATATATATATATATATATATATATATATATATATGACACTGTGGACAATATCTGGTGGCACCAGTCTGTTTTTAATCTTTAAAACAACAGGAGAAAACGGCCAAAGATTTTTTGCAAATTTTTATTAATTTACAAAACACTTCCATTGATTATAGAATTAGTAGTGATAACTCCAACATAAATATATGCAATCCAGCTTTAGCTTGTTTTGTTTTTTATAATAAACCAAAAAAATCATTCCCAATTATTACTATAACTATCGCTAGAATTTGTCCCTCTTTCATCGTATTCCTATTTCCTATTGCCACCTTTCCTGCCCCACCCCTCACTCATACGACGCTTGTGAGATGATGTGCCTAAACTTTTGACCGCGGTTATCGGTAGGGTTATCTTCCCAGACTAGCCAGCATTTGACACTCCCACCCATCCTTCACCAAAATTGTTTCACTCGCTCACTTTTTTGTTTTATGTATATTTTTTCTCATACAAATGGAAAAAAAAAGGAAATGACGTTTCACATACGGCTTGACTACAAACAGAATTGTTCATAACCATTTTCGGTTCTCACTCGTCGAGGTTCAGTTGAAATGCACCGAAACGAAGTTGCAACTTTGTAGTGAGTAAACTGTTTTGTCTATATGATAAAATTATTATATATATATATAATTCACAGATTCACGATACCGGACTTTAAAATGAATTTATAGTAATGAAAATTCTTTTTGAAGCTTTTATTTTAGTTTTAATTTCAAACTAATAGATTAAATTTAATATTTCTAATAAATAAAATACTTTACTGTATTTCAAAACTAATTTGAATTGACTGGAAAAATGTTTTTTTGCTAAAAAAAACTGATTTTAGCGCCATATTTAGTCATCGTTCATCGAAATATAATTCACTTAATTAAAAACATTTCCACAAATAAAATATACTTTTCTAAAACTTTATTTGAGGAATATTAGCTGATTTAAAGTTTACTTAATCTGATTTGAAGAAAAAAATTACTTTAAGTTTAAAATATTACAGAAATTCATTTTTTTTAAAAAGACGGCAATATCTACTAGTTTAAGGTATTGACATGTTGACATCTTGAATGACAGATGGAAGTTTATTTCATACTAGCAGTAGAGCCCGGCGTTGCCCGGGGATGTAACAGTAAGAGATAGATCAAGTATCGACCATCATAAAGACTGAAAAATAAAATTGACAAAGATTATTGTTTAAAGTTGACGGACACGCATGTCTTAATTAGTTTTTTTTTTTTTTTTACGAATTGGTCAAATTCAAACAAAAATATTGTTGTCAATCGTTATGAGTCTCTCTACCGATTGAATAGAATTTTATTATAAACAATTGTCTTGTAAATGGAATTTTTAAAGCATTCTGAATGTAAAAATAAAGAAAAAGTGTGTAAGACAATAAGAAACACTACCTGCCAAAAAAAGTGAAGTTTTGTTGAAATCGGTTGAAAAATGTAGGAAATCCGATCCCATATATAAACGAACACACACACACACACACACACACACACACACACACACACACACACACACACACAACACACAAAACAACCTGGGTTTTATAATAAGTATAACTCGATATGAGTTGTCCCCCTTTCATTCTGGCGACCGAATCGTGTTTTCAAATTGATTTCGTGCAAAAACAATTGTGTTTTTCCAATTTTTGGCGCTGTCAGAACCACCGCAAGGTAATTTTACGCAGTCCTGTGAAGTTTTGTTGAAATCGGTTGAAAAATGTAGGAAATCCGATCCAATATATAAACGTACAGGCACACACACACACATACACACACACACAAACAAAATCTGCGTTTTATAATAAGTAAGATTTTTCTACAGTGGATATATCTTTAAAAATAAGTGAAGAGAACTTTTTTTTAATATATTTTTTAAGTACTTAGTAATCTTAAAAAAATTACGAATATGTCCTCAGTAATCTAATGTTTTATTGAATTTTAGATACTTTAGCATTCAATTTACTATAATTATCGTTCTTATTTTCTGATAACGTCGTGTATGAACAACCGTATCTAAAAATAATCGGCACGTTTGTTCACATGCAAAAAAAAAATATCAAAATACTTTTTGAAATACTGCGAGTCACTGAATTGTAATGAGCTTTTCGATTTATGATTAGTAACTATATCTTTTTAGAATGTTTGAAATTTGGGTTAAAAATCTTGCTTTTCTTGCATCATCGGGCGGACTATAAATCGGCATAACAAATTTTTGTGTGTTTTTTATGTGAAAAATACATTGATTTGCAAATTCTTGGAAAAATCCAATAATTGTTGGATTTGTAACTTTCAGTATTAATTCTGTTAACTCTGTCTTAATTTGTACCGGTTAGGTGATTAAATAGAAACTATATTTACTTAATAGAAATCGAAAAGCTTATTACAATTCACTGACTCCCAATATTTTATAACGAATTTTGATTTTTTTTGTTTGTATAAACATGGCGATTTTTGTAAATACGGACGGTATAAGGATGGTTCGCCCAAGGCGGGTCTTAGCTGTGAAGGTCTGAACTGACGGAACGAAAGATTGTAGTGCGTCAGAACATTTGACATGGAAATAGCGATAGAGAAACGAGATTCTCAAATCAATCACCTTTTTATATCTTGATTATAATACACTTTTTAAAATTATTTTTCCTAATTAACTGTGACTATTTATCTATTGTACCGTCCTGGGTATGACGATAATTAGAAGAAAATAAGAGTAGTAACTATATTAAATTTAAAGTCAAAGTATCAAAAATTCAATAAAACGTTAAATTACTTAGGATATTTTCCAAAATTTTTAACATGATTGGTTAGTTTTAAAAAATTATATAAAAAAGCGCTCACTGTATATTCGTGTCAAGTAATGTTCCCCGTAGAAAAATTAGTTAAATTTCCCAAACAACAGGATCTGAAATAGGGATTTTGACACCTCATAAAAGAACTTTTCTCCATGTTAAAATGTTTTTCTACGGTATTGTAAACTAAAAGTAATATTTGTTTCAAATCAGATTAAACTTCAAATCAGCTAATCTTCAAATAAATTTACAGAAAAGCATATTTTTTAAATATTTCTTTTAACAAAGAGAATTACGTCATGCTGAGAGATTTGTAAATATGGATAAATATGGCGACTTCAAAAAAGGAAAAATATTCTTCTGATAAATTTACATTCGTCATAGAATACAGCACAATATTTTGTTCATTAGAAATATTAAATTTAATCTATTAGCTTGAAATTAAAACTAAATTAAAAGCTTCAACAAAGATTTTTCATTTTTAAAAATTCATTTTAAACCATAGCTATCGCTTTTCTTTGAAGGTCTTTCTCTCTCTCCATATATATGATAGAATAAGGAATAAAAGAAGGGCCGAATTTTCTGCTAGTGACATCTCTTCCAAATTTCTCCTCTAATATTCTCCAATTGGAAGTGAATTCTAAATAGCACGAAGGGAAAGTGTTAGATTAGTATTTTAATTGAGATTGAAAGATACTACCCCAATGTGGAAAATAAAATTATTTAAATGGGAATAACTGTTGATAATTGGATACATAAAAACAACCACGAGTTTACTTAATGAACAAAAATCAAAAACAATCACGAGTTTACTTAATGAACAAAAATCAAACGAATAAATGTCAACCTAACAAGCTATAAGATAAAAGTTTTAGTGGAAAAAGTACTAAATATAAATGGGATTACTCTTTCAATGTCCTGTCTATGGGTTTTTTCCAATTGACTGCTTCATAGAAAATACTCAAAACTCCACCGAATTTCAAATTAATTTCTTCGTAGAGTGTCTTTAAAATTTAGATATTTATCAAACCTTAACCTCCCAAATATGCACGTTAAAGTAACGCGAACTGACAGCGTCTAAGAATTTGAATGAAACCTGTCGTAATTTATTGGGGTTGTTGGAACGTCTTCCTTAATGTAGTGCTTATCGCTAACCCCTTAACCACCTTTTATCTAGAGACGAGACGCGTTAGATTTGAGCAACATCCAGCCGACACACTGGGGTTAAAATAGGAAAGTAAAATGATACATATGACACACTCATATCCTCTCTCCCCCACCTCACTTCCTCACTTCGCTAACTTTGCGTATTCTTGATGAGGTCCGTAAAAAACGTGTGAATTTCTTTTCATTTTCATTTCAGCTTTTGGAAGTAAACTCTGATGATCCAGAACCCTGTTAAAGGGTTATGGTGAAATAGCTTATTACATGGAATCTTAACGTGGTCTGTCTTTTATTCAAATATATATATATATATATATATATATATATATATATATATATATATATATATATATATAAAGGGATAAATAGGAGACGTTTACAAATTTAACATGTTTCGCTATTATTTAAGTTTCATCAGAAGATTTAAGAATTGAATTACAGAAGAGAAAGTGCCGATACCTTGAGTTTTACGTTGCTTGTTTGTTATTGGTCAGGTAGACCTTAATTATCTTTGTGTTGTAGTGTTAACCTATGTGCAGAACTTTCTTGTCCATAACTCATTTACAAAAATTTTAGATAAATCTTAAATAAAAGAGAAACATATTAAATTCATTAACGTTTCCTATTTCTTCCTTAGTCCACATCATACATATATATATATGATGAAATGTACTAAATCCGACAATTATTTTAATATATTTATTGTTTATATGTCATTTTTATAGATAAAAATATTTAAATAAATGCACTGTTTATAATAAACATCCTTAACAACATTTACTGGCCTGAATGTCATATAAAATATGCGTCCTCCGACAGGAATCGAACCTGTATGCTATACGAATTCGTCATATAGCCTGACGTGCTATACCATTTAGCTAAATTTATTATGAACTGAGCATTTATTTAAATATTTGTACCCCTATATATATATATCAGGCCATCTTTTTTGCATATGTTCATCCATTATATTTATATATATATATATATATATATATATATATATATATATATATATATATATATATATATATATATATATATATATATATATATATATATATATATACGTTCACGTTACCCAGGTATATCTAGAGATGTCTATATCAAATAACGTGTTCACAGGAGTAGATATTTAGTGAGCTTTCACTAGTCTGGTACTGATTCATTTCGTGATAACGAACTCACTACCAGTAGCTTTCAAGACCAACTTGATGATACCTCTACGTCAAGCGTCCTTGCCTGCATATATGCGTTGGTCACGAAAATGTAGCGGGTTTCGGTGGAAGACGGACGCGATGTTTGCCTCAAGTGACCACCGGTGGCGGGAACATCGTCATTAGCACCGGGGGCGGTAGGGGTGATGATATTCCCCCGCCCCCGGACCCGGTGGCCGAGTAGCAAGTGCACAATGCCAGACAACCCTAACCAGCGGCTAAGTGCCCTTCCCCCCAGGGAACGATGTAGATGGCCCGTAGTGGTACAGTGACTTGTACTTATGAAGAGAGGAGTAAACATGTCTTTCTTTCTTTTTTTTTAATACACCCCCACCACCCGTCAACTTATCGACGTCTATCCAATTCACATCCCCCGCCTCTCCAAACACTTGGTGTAATGAATGCAGCCGGCATTCGCCTTCGAAATCAAGTCTCCCAGCGAATAATCACCTCGGGGCCCTTTTTTTTTTCCTCTCTGATCTTTTTCCTGAATTTCTTTCTTTCTTTCTTTCTTTCTTTCTTTCTTTCTTTCTTTCTTTCTTTCTTAGCTTTAACAGCTGCACATACACACGCGCGTGTACAGCGTATATAGATCTGTATCTCTTTATAGACGTAAAGACGTAAAGATATCAACATATACACCCATGATGTACGCGCGTGCACACACACACATATATATATATATATATCATTGTGATGCGTGTACAAACATAAATACGATGACAAACAATTTATTTTGATCGACCATTCACTTAGGTAGTAAGTTCTAAGCTTCTGTAGTGCCTTTCTAACATGGCTTCTGTGTATGCTTAATCACAGTCAGCCTTAGGAAGTGTTTATATTATTATACTTTCATTATATATGCAGATACAATTTGAAGTATAAGCAATAGGTATAGATCAATTATATTACATTACATTACAAAATATCATTATGCAATAGTTAATTCATTTTAATAATTTTAATTAATAGTTAATTCATTTCGTAGAATGTCACGAGTTGTGTTATTCTGTAAAACAAAGCAAAAGAAAAAATCGAATCAAATGAAAGTAATTCACAAATGTAAATTAAATTTTCCCGTCTTTCAATTGTCAAAAATTCTTTTTTCTTCCACTTCCGCTTCACCTAAATGTTTGGTCATAACGGAAATGAATGAGTGTAGTTTTTTTTATTTGTCACTTTTGAATTGTTACGGCCGAGCCAATCAGTTGCTAAGTTTAAGGGAAATCAGCCACCTTTTTTTTTTAATTCTCGAATATAATACCTTTTGTTTTTAACCAATTCTCCAACTAAAATTCCAACGATTTACTTCTTGCAGAATAATTAATAAAAACTTCCATAAATCCAAGAAGAGCAGCACCATTAATCGCAAACCATTTCTACCACTGACTCTTTGTTGTTTAAGGAACAAGAGCCACTCAGAAAATTACTGAATGATTGTGTTCTATGAGTGTAACAGAAGCAGTTAAAAAAAAAATTTTAATTTTAAAAAAAATATTTTTCCTACTTAACTGTGACTATTTATCTATTGTACCATCTTGGGTATGACGATAAACTACATCCGGCAGTAAGGTCTCTGATTGTGAGGTTTTGAGGAGCGTGGAACTACTTTCTAATTGCAGTTGTTTGTTTCTTTCTCCTCTGTGTATTGGTTTCTTTGAGATCAAACAGTTTTCTCGCATATCTTTTGCACTTGAATACTATCAAAATCTGGTCTATATATACCAAATAGTATTTCCTGCACCCAGTAAAGCCATCCCGTACTAAGACGTAAAAGATATCAACATATAAACCCATCATGTACATACAAACACACACGCACAAATATATATATATATATATATATATATATATATATATATATATATATATATATATATATCACTGTGATGCGTGTACAAACATAAATACGATGACAAACAATTTATTTTGATCGACCATTCACTTAAAGTTCTAAGCTTCTGTAGTGCCTTTCTAACATGGCTTCTGTGTGTGCTTAATCACAGTCAGACTTAGGAAGTGTTTATATTATTATACTTTCATTATATATGCAGATACAATTTGAAGTATAAGCAATAGGTATAGATCAATTATAATTCCTCGTAGACACCGTATAAAACTGGGTCGGGTAGGTGTTTCCCGAGAAGAGATTTTGCCCTTCGACATAGAGTCGTCTGAGGATGTTCTCTAACGGGAGAGGCAGAGAGTTTAACCAGCCCAGCTGAGGATGAATCTCAAACAGCAGGCCGGCCGACAAACATAAATACAGTATTCACTACTGTATTTATAAAAAGTGGGGCATAACAATTATCGTCAGTAGCTATGCGACAACATTATTATTCCCTTCAAACTTTGTTTCATGGTCTGGACAAAGGTGAAAATAGAACGATGAAATTTGCAATCCAGTGAATTTGAAGAGAACCAACTGACCTCTCAAGCAATTGCAGTTTCTGCATGGTGGACCATTTTAAATGTCAAGAATATGCTTGCTAGCATATATCCAGACTTTCTGTCAGAAGAGAACAGTAGTTCAGAAGACGATGAAGTCATTGAAGTAGATTACAGAGGCGCAGCTGAAGAGAGAAAGCCACACTTCCCTAACCAAGAAGACCTTAACGACCTGATCAGAGATCTTTGTCTCTCCAAGACCAGTGCCGATCTTTTGACGTCGTGATTCAGGTAGTGGATTTTGACCTAGAAGAGAACAGTAGTTCAGAAGACGATGAAGTCATTGAAGTAGATTACAGAGGCGCAGCTGAAGAGAGAAAGCCACACTTCGCTAACCAAGAAGACCTCAACGACCTGATCAAAGTGTTTGACGTCGTGATTCAAGCGCTGGATTTTGTTGCAGGGCAGAGAAACGTCACCAGTGCTCTTCAAGCTTTTTCACCCGCACAATTTCACCGGCCTGTTCGAGGCAAATGGAATTGCCCGCAATCCCAGCGAGTTTCGCCTCTTCATCGACAGCTTATCCATGACCCTTAATTCCATGTTGCTTCTTAACCGAAACATATATCCATCTCTTCTCCTTGATCACTCGGTGTATCTCCAAGAAGATCTAGATGCTTCGAAATATTTAGAGTACAGTTGAGAGGTTATCGGAGATTTCAAAATGGTAGACTTCCTGATGGTTCTCCAAGTCAGCTTTACTACATTTCTTTACGTTTCCCTGTAATCTTTGACTTTGGGACAACGGGGTCACCACCGCACAACTATAGGCTAGACTGGCCACAGCGGAGTGAGTTCAGTGTGGGTGAGGAACAACGTAAATTGGAGTCACTGTTGGACCCCCGGGGAAAGTATTATTTCCTCTACTGCGCTTTGGACCTCATGAAACAATTTTTCACAGCTCTAGATAAGGAGTTTGCAGCTTTCAAATCTTCTTCCTTAGCTGTCTTCGATAAAAGTCAAAGCCGGTGTCTGGGTCAGGACCCCAAAATAAAAAGCATCATATAGTGCAAGGAATTCTCCAAGAATCTCACTTGGACGGAGAAAGCAGCATGTAACAGTTTTGTCGCAGTGATTCGGGACTTCCTGGAGAATCATTGGGCCAAAAACTATGTGGTGTTTGTTGGGACCCTGGTGAAGAACTACGGCAAAATGGACTGCAGGATGTCCCCAAAGTCCATATCCTCGATGCTGATCTTGATAAATTCAAAGAGAATATGGGGGGGAGGGGCGTACTCAGAGTAGTGGATTTTGAACGCCTCTACCAAGGATTGTATAACAAAAACACGATGAGAGACTATATTTGGGGGCCTGATTCATGAAAGTAAGTTACAGTATAAGCGTTAATCGCGAAAACTTACACATTTCTGAATTGTTTGTAAACGAGAATGTTCATATTTGCCAGTTAACTCAGTGGGAATAGGTAAATTTCCGAAATACCATTATCCTTGTTACAAAAGCAAAATTTGAAGGAAATATTAGCCATTTTTCTGATTTTCAAGGCGTAAACAAATAGAAAATAATAATTACTACTCAAGGACAAAAATCGTGTCACACAGTGATTGATAATACAAGCGAAAAAGGCATTGAATGACAAACTAATGAAAGAAACATTGAAAAATTGTTTTTTGTCCATCAAAAGAAATAAATCGGAAGAATGAATCATTTTGAAATCGATTATTGATGTGTCATGAGAAAATCAAAAGTAGGTGATATCTTAAAATCTATCATTCATCTGCTGTGAGAAATGTGCTCTAAGGGACAATCGAAATGTGCTCTAACGGCCAATCGAAATGTGCTCTAAGGGACAATAAAAATGATGCAAGATTTTAAATCGATTACGGATCTCCCTTAAAGGACAATCATAAAATGAATCCTTTCAGGATTGATTACCTGCCTGTCGTGTAAAATGGATCCTAAACAGCAACTGAAGTTGAGTTCACTTTTATTGGACTGATTTTTTTCCTCGCCGTCAAAAAAGCCTTATGAGAATTTGCATCAAATATGCAGGGGTGAGGCTGGAAAGTTCCCGATAGTTCCGGTAAAATTCTGACGTTTGGACACAGCAAAGGTACCTTGAAAATAATGCATCATAAAAGAGTCAGTATTTGTGAGAGAATTCTTGTAAGAGAGTGGTTGAATGATATATAAAGAAAAAACAAAAACAAAACGGAAACAAGGGTTACAGGAAGTAATAATGGAGAGTGTATTATTCGATAAAGATTTTATTAAAGAATGAATCACGAATCTACATTGACTAAAGACGATGATGCTGGAAATTTTGTCTGGGGCCATTCCAATGAAATAATGTTGGATGTCTGAAAAAAAATACATACCAAACAAAACAAAAACCAAAATATATCAAAACAAACGAAAAAATAAACAAGCGAAATTAGCCATTTAAAATAGGGGATTACATGCCGGGGTAAAATGTCTGACAGATATTTTGAAATTTTAGAATTTCGTTTTGTTTTATTGGCGGTGATGTAATAGTTTTTTTTTTTCAGAATTTGAAATACAATACAAAGCTATAACCACTAAGGAATGAAGTTGTAAGTAAGCAATTTGCTTCTTTACAAAGAATTTAACCCTAAGTGAGCACCTTGAATTCCAAGCGGTCATATTTAGCTTTATACTCCCTTCCAGGTGAACTGTGTATTCCGACATAAAGAAAAAACGATACCGATTTCCAATTGTTTCATTCTTCTTGTCTTTCAACATTTTGAATTTTTTCATTAAAACAGTTCGCCAGTTGAATGAATGAGTGAAAGAATGACTTTTGTTTGAAGATGAGTCATTTTGAAAAGTCGTCATATGTCGATGAACTTCCTTTCTCAGCATTGTTTACTTGTTGCGTCATACTTGCAAATCAAAAGAACAAATGTTGTCACAAATTACCATATGTCATATTTGATATATAAAAAAAAATGAGTGTCATTCCAAACAGATTTTCCTGAATTTTCGGTGATTTTTGTCCTCTGTCCTCAAGTGTTCCTTGAATTCATCAGTTTTCAAATTCTGTGATTCTTGAGCTCAAAATCTTTTAAAATCTTTTCCCGCAGCTTTGCCATTAATCTCAATAAATTATTACCTTATTTCCGCCACGTTTTGTCTATAAATTCAAACATTCAAACGGCTCATGATCAGACATAATAGATCAGACATTGTCTGGTATATTTAATAATATATGTTTAAATAATGATCTGCTACCCTAATGCACTAAATTCATATATATATATATATATATATATATATATATATATATATATATATATATATATATAGGCATTTCACGCCAAGCAAAGTGGGAGTGTCACTAGTACGCAAGGGGCTACAGAGATTGTAAGTGTTATGAAGTTAATATACGCACAATTGTAGTAGTCGTCGTCGTCACAAGTGACTTTCTTCTCCTCCCCAGTTCATCTCGAGTTCTGCCTATATATAGTTGTATGGTTATGCTAATTAGTATTAGCCGAACCAATCCTACTACACCTCCTGGAATCTTTTAAGTCTAACTCCTTGAGTTGACCTATTGCTTCTCCTACATAAGTCTCCTCTTTTCACTGGTTTCAACAGGATTTCTCATTACAGGAGATCTCAACCAAATTCTTTCTTCTTTAATCTCCACTGTTTCGTTTTCTGATTCCTCAGAAAACCCCTGAGCACTCATTGTCTCTTCTGATTTATTATCTTGTTCTTCTCTATCCTCATTTAACTCATCAGTATCTTCAGTCTCCGAGTCTTCATCATTTTGGCACAATCTTAGTTGGTCAGCATGCACCAATATAACCTCTACCATTCTTGGAAACCAACGCTGTATTCTGCCCCTTCTGCATTACAAACCTAACATTTTCTGGCTCCTCTTCCCCGTTTCTCTTGTACCATATCTTCTTATTCTTTGAGTATGACATTGTTAATGGTGTTCTAATTTGTTTTTCCATTAACTCGGATGCACTTTGTAATCTTCCGGCATGAGGTATTGTACGATAACTTAATAACAATCTTGGTAGATAATTTACGATTCTTTCATGCTGTGGGGAGAACGCTTTTAATTCTATTTTTATGGTTTGCACTATACACTCCATTTGATTGCGGATGATAAGGACGGGTTTTATACGGTATGCATCCAATGTTTCATAACCATGAACACAAGTTTTCATCACAAAACGCTGGAGCATTATCTGTTACCAATGTCCTTGGTACGCCATTCCTGGCAAAGACTATTCGTAAAATTTGTTGTATTGTATTTGATTTTCTATCCTGAACCCTAAAAACTTCGGCCATGCCGAAAACGCATCCACCAATATCAGACACAATCCTGTCCCATTCACATGAGCATGGTCCATGTGAACCCTGGACTATAGTCCAGTTTCTTTTGGTCACGAATCTGTCTTGTTCTGTCGATTTTTTTTTATCTCCGCACATTTAGGACATTTATTTACGTACGTCTACACATCATGAGTGTGACCAGGCCACCAGGCCACCGGGCCACCGGGCCACCGGGCCACCGGGCCACCAGACTTCCAATTTTACACGTTTTTGTGTAGCACCTATTCCGCAATGCACATCATCATGCACACTTTTGATTACCTGTCTTCTACAACTTTCTGGTGGTACCACCAGATCTCCATTACAAACTATGCCATTCTCTGTTGCCAATTTATGTCTGATCTCTTTGTACGGTCTATCAACTTTAGAACAATTACTCCATTTGTTGTTCCTTATTCTCTCTACAATCCTATTCAATCCTGGATCTTGTAGAGTTTCTATCATGAATCTATTAATGGACAATGCATCGGTCTCTACCCAATGTAAAATTCCATCTTCCACTTTCTCATTTTTCTTGTGTTGTCCCTCCTCAAGCTGCAGTCGTGATAGTGCATCTACGTGTAGGATCGTGTTTCCTTTCACATATTCTATTTCGTAGTCAAAGGCCATTAACTTCATTGCCCATCTTAGTATCCTTGACGATGTGACCATCGGCAATTCTTTTCTGGGATGGAATATAAATTCTAGCGGTTTATGATCCAATCTGAGCAAAACCTTTTTCCCTAACAAAAAATCTCTTGCTCTAGTCCTCCATACTATAGCCAATGCTTCCTTTTCAATATTTGAATAGTTCTTTTCGGCTGGCGTTAACTTCCTGGAAAGATACATCACTTTGCGTCCTTCCCGTGACAAAGTTGCTGATACAGACTGTCCACTTGCATCTGTTGTTAAGGTGACTTCTTTTTTAGGGTAAAAAATCTTGACAACCGGTTTCTTGGATAATGCTAACTTCAATTTAACAAAGGCTTTTTGGTGAATATTAGTCCACTGAAACTCCTTATTTTTCTTTCGTAAATCAGCAAAAGGTTCAATTCTTTCTGAATATTTTGGTAAAAACTTGCTATAGAAATTAGCTAATCCAAGAAATGATTCCAACTCTTTCTTATTATTTGGAGGCGAAACATTCAATATTTAATGTATCAACCTTGAGTCCGGTGAAGTACCCTCCTCTGAGATTTGATATCCCAAGAAAATTAATTCTTGCACTTGAATATACATTTATCCTCGTTTAAAGTCATTCCTGCATCTCTGAGTATATTCATTACCATTTTAGTTTTCTGTTTTAATTCTTACCCAATATCATCCTGGTATATTATTATATTTTTTATTTTTCCTTCTAGTAGATTTTCCATGGTTCTCTGAAAAATCGAACTGGCTGTCTTAACTCCAAATGGTAAGCGAATCCATCTCAATAAGCCTATGGGCGAGTTTATTGTCGTAACGTCTTTGAATTCGTCGTCTATTTGGATTTTAATACTTTAAATCGATTTTAGCAAAATATTTCATTCCTGGAAAGAAATGCAATATGTTTTCTACATTTGGTATAGGATATGAATCTGAACAAATTTTGTGATTCACACCTACCTTGTAATCACCACACACCCTAACATCACCATTAGGTTTCCTTATGACAACAATAGGGGATGCCTATTTACTGCCTCCTGGATCAACAAATTGAAGTATTCTTTCTTCTACCATTTGTTTAGCTTCTCAATCATTATTGGTTTTATATGTATGGGAAGCCTACGACTTTGAAAATATGACAGTGTAACATTTCTTTTTAGCTTAATGCTTGCTTTATATTTTTTTAATATTCCTGTTTCAAAACTTCTAACATTGACTGCATTCAGTAATTGTGTACTATCAACACTTACTAAGTCAGTACCTATTAGGCCATGACTTTTTATACAAACCACTACTATGATGGTGATTGTTTCATATCTCTTTGTTCTTTGAAATGTCCCTTGAAAAGAACTTGTTTTGATACAGGTTCCATCGAATTGTTTTAGTCTTAGTGGGCTTCTTCTTAACTTCGGTCTCCTTAATTTTTACCCAAAATTTCTAGGAATGAGAGTTACCTCCCTTTCTGTGTCGACTTGCATGTTTAAATTTATACCATTCAACTTTATATTCTTGAATGTATTCCTTTTGTTTTTCTTTTCTATCACAAAAATATCCGTTTGATTTTTTTCTTCCGTCCTGTACTATTTCCACATTTTTTACATTGTTACTTTGCCATTTACAAGCAGCTTTAAAATGATTCTTTTTTTTACACTTATCACAAATCTTTCCCCATGCGGGATATTTTTCTCTTTTTGACTCATGTTCATAGCTGCAATATTTGAATTTTGATTTTATTTTTTCTTAATGGCACATATTTCCATCATTTCTTCTTGTTTTTTTTTTGTTATTATATTTTTCAATCAACATGTTCTGCTGTATAAATTCAATACACGCTTCCAAATTCATATTATTGGATTGCAACCTCTCCAAAGTTTTAAGTCTTTGCGTAGTATTGTATAATCCTTCTACCAGTCGAAGGTGAATCAATTCCTCTTCTGTTGTTATTCCTTTTCATCCAAGTTCATTAAAGTCACAATATCTACTAGTATCTCTTAGTCTACTGAGGATATTTCCTAATAGGTTCTACAGCTTCTTGTTTTAACGCTAGAAGTTTGGTCCTTTCAGCAACGACCAATCTTTTTTTTTTTGGTTGGATAGTCTTTAAAATTATGTTCTTAATGTCTTTAAAGTTTCAATTTCCTCTGGGTAAGTCATTAAGAACACTTGCCTAATGGTTTACATCCTGCGGGGGCCATAAATAAATCAGTGATTTGTTTCTGCTTTTGGTCATCCGCTAATCTCTTCATTCTGGCCATTGCCTGAAATACACTTTAACCAGATAATAACCTCTTCTGGGTTTTCCAAATCCAACATAGTTTCCTTCAGTGCCACCATTTTGTTATGAAGTTGATCTACGCACAATTGTAGTCGTCGTCGTCGTCGTCACAAATGACTTTTTTCTCGTCGTCGTTCTGCCTATATATAGTCGTATGGTTATGCTAATTAATATTAGCCTAATCAATCCCACTACAGTAAGTAAGGGAAACGACTGGATATCCTGAATTAATTCTTAAAGATTCTATTTGTATAAGAATCAAAAGAGGTTGGTAAATCTCAAAGATACACCATAAGATAGGCTGTAAAATATCCATAAATATTGTACAAAATTTATGCTACGTACTGTCGTACTAATCTAATAAACACACACGCTCGCGCGCGCGCGCACACACACACGCACATATATATATGCATGTAGAAGAAAATTTATAAAACAGTTTTGTAAACTTCTGTTTTGACATGATTAATCGGAATCATTAGAAAAAGAAAATTAATTGGCGAAACATGTCAAAATAAGTGTCTTCCAAACTGTTTTATATGTTTATTATTCTCGCGGAATTTTACACTCAAAGCACCCCACCCCAAAAGAACAAAGAAATACAAATATAAATTGCATATTGTATATACATATATATATATATTGTATATATATATATATATATATATATATATATATATATATATATGTGTGTGTGTGTATGTATGCATGTAACATAATTTTCTTTCTTTTCTTGCTTTCTTTTGTTTGTAATCTATCTATCTATCTATCTATCTATCTATCTATCTATCTATCTATCTATCTATAGATGTCTGTTTACTCACTCTTACCTGATTTCGTTCTTCAAATATCTTTTGCAAGTTGAATGCCCTGTTCTATTCAAAATGGCTGGCATTCCCTGACTGCTTCAATAACCAATGTCAGCTCGGACAATTCATTCCGACAGGATTTCTTCATCGGTGTGCAATGGTTGTGTGAATCTCCTGTCCGTTCTTCTGTAGCGTCGCCAAGGTGCTGCTATATCGGCTCCTCTGATACCGATCAAACTGGCCACGGGCCAGTTCCGATGGACGGCATTTTGATTAAAAACTTTCCCCTTCAGGGGTTAATTTCTGGGTCGGCATAGCTACGGCTCACGGTTCACCAAACGCTGTCTCCCAGACAGAGGCAGATGGGAAAATGGACAGAGCTGAAGTTGCTTCTAGTGAAGATGCGGACCTGCTTGTTTATTGTCCGAATATAGGGGAGAGAGAGAGAGAGTGAGAGAGAGTGAGAGATAGACGTAGAATGAGAGAGAGACCAAGCGAGATAGGGAGAGAGAGAGAGAGAGAGAGAGAGAGAGAGAGAGAGAGAGAGAGAATAGAGGGAAGTGCATGCGAGTTGAGGAAGACGCTTTGTTGTTGCCAAAGAAGAGAAATGAAAGGCAAAAAAAGACAAGATAAAAGGAAGAGTTAAAAAATGACGAAGAGACGAGGACAGGGAATGCTAGGAAGGAAAGTGATAGATGGCGCTGTTGTCGAAATAACGTCGGCGAAAATGGCAGCCGACAATAAACAAATTATCAGGGCTGGCAGATATGAACATCTATCTATCTATCTATCTATCTATCTATCTATCTATCTATCTATCTTCATGTCTGTGTGTGGGCAATGCCAGGGTCATCGGTACAAAAAATGGAATCCGCGAAACGAGTTCAAATCACTTTCTACTAACACTCTTAGGAAAAGGCACGAACCCGCACTTTCCTGCGCTGTATTCTTTATAATATTTTTCGGCACATCGTCGATGAAGTCGGATTATCCATCTTTTCCTCGTATTTCATTTCTAAGGAGGGGGTTATACTTAGCATTTCCCAAAAACTGTTACTTTGAGGCAAAGACTCCCGCGTGGATGCTTCCCTGAACACTACAGTCTCAACCACTTCAAGTCAAGGGTCAATCGTTATCCTCATAATCTTCACTTCTCACAACCTCTTCTTTCATTCATTTCACGCACCTCATTCAGTAAACCTCTACTATGAGTGGCTCTTGAGCCTTTTATTGGGTGAACTTTAGGATAAAAATGCATGTTACAATGATCGAAGAACAAGAGAATTCTGGGCAAGCCACTCGGCCATAATTGCATGATAGGCTTCATTGTCAATGTGCTTGTATATTATAGAGGCTATTATAAAGACATATAAGGAAAGTTGGTTCTCTGTGTCACGCCAGAAGTTTTTTCTCGTTTGAGTCCATCCTCCACATCTACAAATCTATCATTCGTCCATGCATGGAAGACTGTTGCCATATATGGTCTGGTGCCCCCCGCTATTCATCTCGAGGTTCTCGACAAAAGACAGATATTCAATGTGATCAATCCTGACTTGGGGTCTCGATTCCAGTCATTTTCTCACCGACGTAATTTGGCTTCCCTCTGTCTTTTCTATAAATATTTTCATGGCATCTGCTCTGATCAGCTATTTTCACTGGTGCCTTGACTGCACGAATTTAAGCGTGCTACTAGGTTGGCATCTCGGTCCCACCCTCTTACTGTCCAAACATTTAAATGTAACCGCCACTTCTACTCCAACAGCTTCTCTCGCACTTCACGACAGTGGAACTCCATTCCTCTTACTTATTTCGATGATAACTATAATCTTCAAATATTTAAATGTAATGTCGATCGACATTTTCTGTTGTCGTGATCCCTGTTTTTTTATCCTTCTCCGTCTTTCATTTTATTATCCGCCTCCCCCCTCATATCCAGTCCTTTCACTTACAATCTCTGTAGCCCCGTGTGTAATAGGGACACTTGCGCTTTGCTTGGGGTGAAATGCTTATATATATATATATATATATATATATATATATATATATGTGTGTGTGTGTGTGTGTGAACTTAATGTATTGGTGCAGCAGATCATTATTTAAACATATCTTATTAAATATAACAGACAATGAATGTCTATTATGTCTGATTATGAGTTGTTCTAATGTTCGAATGTCTGCTTCAATTTCGGGTTAAAATAAAGACAAAAATTGTTCAACATGTGAGCCAAAAGCTTAGGACCCACTTAATAAAAATATGCAAATGCTGGACAATTTTTGTCTTTATTTTCACCAGGAATTAAAGCAGACATTCGAACTGCTCATTCATTGTCTGTTATATTTAATGATATATGTTTGTTGATATATATATATATATATGTGCGTGTGAGTACTGTTTCGCAGCTATTCAGTGCGACTAGACAACCGAATGTCTTAAGCCGGATCGAAACCCAACCGATTTGGTGTTAGTCAGAGTTTCTACCACAGACCCATTTTCACTCGACAGAATGCGTCGGCCAAATCTAGCGTATTGTTTTTACAAATGTAAACAAACTCCCAAGTGATATATATATATATATATATATATATATATATATATATATATATATATATATATATATATATATATATATATATATATATATATATATATATATATATATATATATATATATATATATATATATATATATCCAGCATGTTTTTTACCCATCGACTACAGAGAATGTCACTGTTCAGCAACGTACCATTTTACTTTTTTTTCAGAAAGTACGCGTCAGATTATTTTTCTTGAACGTCCATATCTGCTCCATTTCATATCCAAAACGTAAACAAAGCACTTTCTAAAGAATTAATGGATTTATTTTTTATCCGACATTTTTATTATTTCAAACGTGATTATAGTAGATACCCGTATATTAAATAGACGCCCGCTTAAAATAAAAATGGGCGTCCATACGAGTATCAATTATAATAACGTCGGAAGTAATAAAAATATCGGATTAAAAATAAATCTATTAATTCTTTACATATGTATCTATGCACATCTATGCGTATATATATAGGGTTATTTTTAAACTTTTAGAGAGATAGTTAATGAATGGATAGTTTTAAAGGTATGTAAAAGCGTTTGTATTGTAATCAACGTTCTTTGAAGAGGGTATTTGTGTGTTTTTGCCTATTGATGTGACAATTGCACTAGCCCCGGCTTGTTTGGCATCATCATAAAAATGCTAAATCTCTTCAGGACGTCGGAGAGCACGATTCTTCCTAGATTAGTTTTTCTTTATTTTCAGCGAATTGCTATGCATTCTTAGGAAATATAAGGGAGTTGTTTCCCGTTTACCTCTCCACGATTTGGAATTAATTTGTTTTTCTTCTCTTAGGGTGGTTGCTACCCAAGGGTAGAGAGGCCATTCTATTTTGATATTTAACCCATATTTGGGGAGAGAAGATAAAGTTTCGTGCTTTTCTCAAGGCTATTTGTGCGAAAATGCACGCAGACGAATATAGCAGAATTCTCTGCGCTGATAACCGTTACACCACCCGCACACCCTACAATATCATAATAATGTTGCTAACATATAAACATTGTTTTGTTTATTACAATAATAAACACATTAGATTAGTAACTATTTGTTCTTTCCTTTTCAGAAAGTTCTGATATTTACATAGACACACTCACTTTATACACTTGACAAATTCAATTATTTAAATCTAATTTTTCTTTTCTTTTAAAATCTTTTATATTTAATATTTACTTCATATTGAGTTTCTATAAAGAAAATAAAGAATATTAAAATTTAAAAAAATAAAATTGGTTTTAAAAACGATTAAATTTTATTTATATTTTTGGAGAATCTGAACGCTTCGTAATAGTCATGTTTAGTTATTCTTGATAACATCGGGTACTTTAAGCAACCTTCTACAATCCGGAATATAATCCTGGCTTTAAAAAACCCACAGAGGGTTGATAACCCATAAAAAACAAATCAATTAGCCATTTTAATGATATACTATTAGACGGTTTACTGGATTAATATCTGATGTGCTGGAGGACATTCCATTAATTTGATGTTTTTGGAAACGTTTTGTGCCAAGGTGATCAGCGAAAGTGCATTGTCCTGCATATAAAACTCTTTAGCTAAAAGCTTATTGTTTGGAACTCAAAAAGCGTCTTTCTCAAGAAGAATTCTTTGTATTTATTTTGACACTACCGTCAGATTTGAAGAGACCTGTCATTTTAGGGATAACAATACTACTCCAAAACATTACTGCTGTTGTCTTTTAAGTCGAATTGCTTGACTTTTCATGAAGGTTACATCTTTTTAGTCTTGGTCATCATATCCATTCAATCTAACTCTACATTCATCAATAAAAATTGATGTTGACAAATCAGTTTTACTTTTTGGTCCAACTTTCTCATTTTTATGTTTACTTAAAGGTGGTAGTTTTCTTGCTTTCATGCCTTTAGTCGATGTTCTGTACGTTTCTTCTGGAAACATGAACTTTAAATATTTTCTTTTTGATCAATTCACTTTTCTTGGTTATTGTAATTTTATTTTTTAGACATCCTTGAAGACATTTTTCTTGTTCTTGCAAATGTTTTAATTTTCTTTTTTGATTATTTTCTATTCCATATTCAACGCGTTTGCTATTTGCAATATTTGGTTGGCCATCACGCAATAACTTTACAGTATCATGTTTCTCTATCTCAGTTTGTTCATATCTATCTATCTATCTATCTATCTATCTATCTATCTATCTATCTATCTATCTCTATCTCAGTCTGTTCATATCTATCTATCTATCTATCTATCTATCTATCTATCTATCTATCTATCTATCTATCTCAGTCTATTCATATATATCTATCAGTCTTATAATTTTATATTTGTATACATATGTAGCTAGCCAGACAACAATATTTACTCGATTCTGTGCGTGCGCGCACGTGTATATATATATATGTGCGTGTGTATGTGTTCGCGCGCGCCCTTATGAGCTATACCTTCATCATGAAACTTGACAGTTGTGATCGTCACATGCAGTAGATCTCATCTTGATACACGTGTCTGACACGTTCTGATACAATCGTCGCTGAGCAACGTGACAATCCGTAACATTGATAACAAATCAAAATTAGAAAGGAAAGTCGATATCAGTTGAAATGGAATAAATTATAATCCGAGACTATTGTCAAATCTGTCTTCTTCGGTTGCTCAAGGCATTTGCCAAGATGATCGATTACAAAACAACAAAACCAATTATCAATGTATGCATTAAATCGATATAACATGATTTATATTGTAAAGTACGTGGGGAAATCAAAAGTTTTGCTCTAATTTAATATTAAAATGTATTAGAATTCTTATTTTCTTTTATCTAAAAAACCAGAAACTCTCTGGAACCCAGGGTAACGTATTTGGTGAATTAGCTTTCCTTTTCTTACTCAAAACTCCTCAAAATTTTTGGCCGCTTTGGATGCAAATAGAAAGCAAAATGTTGTCAAATAATTTCTGCATTTTGAACTAGAAGCTACTGACAACATTGACAAGAGGTTATTAAAGGTTTATAGATAAGGCTTCCCTTGATGTAAGCACAGTAAGACGCCAGGTTAGTAGCGTTAATAACCATTCAAGAATAGAAAATCAGATTTTAGAGATATAGTCCCTGCAGTGTAAAGCCTGCTGCTTTTGCGAATGAGGATAAGGTTAAATAGTTTGATGTTCTCATTACAGATGAAAGAAGAATCACTATTGAAAAACTCTGTGAAAGGTTTCAGGTGGGTCATGGTAGTATCGGCAGTTGAGTGCAGTCTCTTAGATATTTAAAACACGAACAGAATATTTTAATTATCTGAATAAATTACTATTTCATTATTTTAATATGAACTCCTGGTCTTTCTTTAATCTTTCAACTTGTACACCATTTGCATCAGTTTTTATTGCTTCCCAGAGATCTTCTATGTTTGAATATTCAGTTCCATTAAACCTTCTCTAATGCCTTTTTCTTTTCTTAGTATTTTGCTGCTCCAGTCGGCGTATTGTCCCTTTACTTTGATTTATTCACCCATTTGAAAGTCCTTTTTTCAACTTGGATTCCTTTATTAGTGAATAAAGCCGATTACTACTTTCATGTTCTTTGAAACAAATCATCATCCAATCTTCTGTAGTTTTCAGGTATCTTTGAAGGCCAGTTGTTGGCGTTTTGTAAGACAGTTCTAGTTGAACTAATCCTCTGCCTCCTCCGGATCTGGGAACATACAGACGATCAGCATCAGCCTTGGGATGATGCCTGCGGTTGCAAGTGAGAATCTTTCTCGTTTTGACCTCCATTCGTTTAATGTTAACTATAGTTCAGTTAAAGAGGTTGAAACTATATTGCATCACAGAGACAGCCAAGGTGTTTATGGCTGATATTCTGTTTTTTTTAAATTCAGCTCGATATTCAGTACCAGACGCACACGCCTCTAGTATTTCTTTCTTACCTTCTCCTTTATTTGGGTATGTTGTATACCATTCTCCTTCGCTAATTCTTAGGCACCTATGGGCTTCTTTTTGTTCCAGTTCCCTAATCTTTGTAACAAACCCTAGATCTATTGAGTGTATTTCTGTAATTCTCCCCTTCTTGAATGTTACTTTTGCACATTTATCCTATCCGAAATTCATACCACTGCCGTCACCGAAACATTTTACCGTATTGAGGAGACTCTTCAATTCATTGTCGTGTTTGACAAAGAGTTTGAGATCATCCATGTAGAGTAAGTGATTGAGTACTTTCTTGTTTAGTTTGTCACCATAGCTATTATTGTTTAGTTCACGCGTAAGCGGGATTAAGGACAGACAAAACAGAAGTGGTGACAGGGAGTCTCTTTGAAAGATTCCTCGTCGGATATTAAGACGTATGAAGATGACAGTTCTTCTGGTGAGATTTAAGTATAATGTGGTTTTCCAGATTCCCATGCTGTGTTTAAGGAAATTTACTATCACGGGGGAGACTTTGTATATTTCCGAAGTCTTAAGAATCCAAGAATATGGCACACTAATCAAAGGCTTTACGGTAATCTATCCATACTAGGCTAAGATTTCTACATCGTCTCCTGCAATTTTCCCGGATCATTTTGTTTATCAATAGTTAATCTTTGCAACCATATGAATCTCTCCGGCAACTTTTCTGTTCCAGTGGAAAAATGTTGTTTGTTTCGAGATAAAAGTAGGTACGGTTCGTCAGGACAGACGTGATCAATTTATACGTGGCGGGAAGACGTTATTGGCTTATAGTTTTTCGTGTCATTTGTTTCACTCGTTTTTGGCATGAGATATGTAATACCTTCAGTGATCCATTCCGAGATTTCATTGGGATTATTAATAAGCATTGATAGATTTCATTCAAGGGTTTTATATGGATTGGTGAGAGATGAGAATCAGAAATTGGGCACCTTGTCATTTCCTGGGGATTTCCATTTTGGGAATTTCGTTAAAGCTTGCTTAACATTATTATATGGTTATATTTTCCCACTCTTGTAGAGTTTTATCCAGCATTCCTTCTTTTTCACGTTGCATCCATTTTGCATTGGGGTTACATTTCTTTGTGCTGCTCAAATATTCTCCCAAATTTTCTGCCCTTTGTCAATAGATGATGGCCTTTTGACAGGTTTGGCTGCCTTTTCAATTTCCCTGTAAAATTTCTTAAGGTCTGTTTGGAATATTTTATTTTGGCGATAGAACCTACAGCGTTTTTCGTATCGTCTTGTTTTATGTGCCTTTAACTTCACTTTCTGTTTTAGCATTTCCTTGATTAATGGAATTTCATTTAGTGATTTAATTTTATATTTCCGCTTCATCTTCCTGCATTTGCCTTTTGAGACATTTCTTGTGATCTCATTTTGTATTGAAATCTCACATCTCATTTCTTTTATTTTTGGCACAATTTTGCCTTTCAAGCTGGCTCTCTTTTTTCTGTTGTTTGATCTTTTCATTGTCTTCGCACCAAGCTTCCCAGTAGCCGCTTATGACATTATTTACTTCTGTGAGGTTTCCCGGTGGTTTGTCCATTAACATTGTTTCCGTGGTGGAACTCATCCGAGTTTCTCTTTTACCCATAGGACTGTGTCCCCACGAGCCACGACAAATATCACCAAGCCGCTCCATCCAGAGCATTAGAAGTCGGTACAAGCAAGGATATACAAGTGATAGAAATTAGGAGGATTTGAGATAATTATAATTAAGTAATTCATCGAATCTAGAAGAAACCTAAACAGAATGCAGAAAGCACTGAACGGCCGTTTCGTCCTATATATATATATATATATATATATATATATATATATATATATATTACGGCCACACCGAAGTTAAGCAACGCCGAGCCTGTTCAGTAGTTTGATTAGTGACCGCTTGGGAATACCAGTGATCTAAGCTTGAATGTGAGGGTGGTGTCATATGTAATGGCTCGGTATTGTTAATCGAAAAAGCCGAGTACCATTTCTAGTTGAGTGGTTGTAATTATTTTGACATTGGTAAGATTGGATAATTTGTTTTGAATAGTGAATAGTTAGGGAGGTAGTACGTAGGCCGTTTTTATTTAGTTTATTGACATTGTTATTGTTGTTATAGGTTTACAGAAAATCTACCAACAAGAATGGCTTTATCAATTTCTATTTCCCACCATTGCAACAGAATAAAATCTGGATTAATTATAGGATTCTATGTAAGAGGAGTAATTATTTTCAGCCCCCAATGCCTATCTAGAAGAAATATTCATAGAAAACACGTTCAAAAACCTCTAATATCCACATTATTTTATTCATAATGCTAAGCAAAAGGCATACAAAATATACAACTGCAGAAAGATAACAACATTATTAACAACAAAAACAATAGCCATTTATGTGCCATGCGGGATACACGCGTAGGCGATCATGTATCTTTCGATACATGACTGACGTGACAGATTTTTTTCCAGCAGTAGGTTGCCATTTCTTTCTGCGGTAGACCAGTTGCAATCCAAGGTTATAGAACCCAGTCTGTCTTGCTATTTACCCATAGCTTGAGGAGGGGGGGGGAAGAAGAGGATTCATACCTTTCCCAAGGATATTAGCACCTAAATGAATGTAATGGATTCGACTGGAATTCGAACTCGGTTCTCCGATTCCTCAATCCAAGCCGCTATCCATTGCAGCAATAACAATAAACTTGATAAAAACAGACACTATATAGACATAATACTACATACTATCTCCCTAACAACTACTATTCCAAAATAATTTAACTTAACATATATATATTTGCACTTACATACGTACGCACGCACACACATGTGTGTGTGTTTGTACGCGCGCGTGCGTGTATATGTAAAAGAATTGGGTTGAAATATATAAACAGGTTGTAGTAAACCAGCATATGTTTGGATATATATTGTAATAGTTTGAAATTTGCCGCAATTACGAATTTGCAACTCTTTTTGAAAAGATAATTTGCTATCCTTTCTCAGATTGCAAAACATTTTGATTGGTTGATGTGAACAGCTAGGCGTGTTTGCATTGGAGTTAATTCGCTGTTTAGTGATAAAAAAATGTTTGCTACGAGGCGAGGGGATTTCAAAGCAGATGGGGGAACGGGCGATATTTGCTTTGGCTTCCGATAGGAAAGAGTGATTTTGTGTGGGGAAGAGAGTTGTAAAAATGTACTTGGTGAGATTCGTTTTTCTTTGGTTAACAAGATAAAGTTTTGGCACCATTTTGATGGAAGAAGGAAGAGGAGCATTGCGAAGAGAACGTAAAAGGATTATCGTAATTACTATTGCATGAATTGGTGGGTGAAACGAAGCTGAAGAGAAAGAGAGGGGTGGATGGAAAGAAAAAATGAGAGCGTAAAAGAGAGGGAAGAGAGAGAGAGAGAGAGAGAGAGAGAGAGAGAGAGAGAGAGAAACAATGACAAAGAAATAGTGTGTGTGTGTGTGAGAGAGAGATAGGGGAGGAATAATCGGTTTATTTTGGCAGAAGGACACAACAGGAGATTGCGCAGTGAGAATTGCACTCAAAACCAAAGACATGCATATATTTTCCATCTACAACGCAGTGGCATTAATATGAATGTGCGGACGTGCGCGTAGTGCAACGGTTAGCGACTCAGAAAGAGGAATAGGTGAAAGGGTTTCGAATTTCGGACGTGTTCATTAATTTCACTTTTGCAAAAATGCCCTTCAGAAAGGTATGAATCAATCTCCTCCCTCTCAGCTATGAGTTAACTAGCAGTTCAGACTGACTTCTTTAGCCGTGGTTGGCAACCAGTCTAGAAGAAGAACTGAATTTAAAACCAGTTGCGTATCTCTGGTGAGGCGCATGCTATGTAGCCATTGAAAAAATAACGGAGTTCACAATAAATTGCGCCGCCTTGTTGTGCTTTCTTATCATTTCAACTGATATCGAATGGAAAAAAAAATAATAGGAATCATCATCAGTATCATTGGCATCATCATCAGTATCATCATCAAAAAAATCATTGGCATCATCATCATCATTATCAAAAATATCATCTTTATCAAAAGTATCATTAGCATCATTATCATCAAAAATATCATCATCATCATCATCATAAAAATATCATTGTCATCAATATCATTGTCATAATCATAAATATCACTGTAATCATCATCATAAATTTCCTTGGCATCATCATCATCATCATCAGTATCATTGTTAACATCATCATCATTATAAGTATCATTGGCATCATTGTTATCGTCATAATATCATTGTCATCTTTATCATATCATTGTCATCATCATCACTGTCATTATCATCATCATCAGTATAATCATTAATATCATTGTCATCATCATCATTATAAATATAATTATTATTGTCTTCATAATATTGTCATCATTAACATGATTGCCATCACCATCATCATCAGTATAATCATCAGTATGATGGTCATCATCATCATAAATATTATTATCATCGTTATCATTGTCATCATCAGTATATTTGTGATCATCATCATCATCATCATCATCATCGTCATTGTCCTGATCGGCAGAAACCAATTCTCGTCCCCCTGATGAACAAAGGCCTTATATGACATCTGTGACTGTGTACTATTTCATTCCATGTCCCAGCTGTAAGACTCCTGATTCCATTTCTCCAGATGTCTGGATTCTTAAAAATTTCTTGGCTTTCAAATGACGCAAGCAACCATTTCCACGCACCTGTTATGTCTTCTTTTTTTGTGTCTCAGTCACTTCCATTTTGACACGATTGAGATTATTTTTTTGGCTGGGGGGGGGGTATTCCTCCCTTACTCTCCCCCACCTACCCTCACCCCCTCCACTCTCCCTCCCTCCACATCCCGGTGGTGGCTTTCAATGCTTGCGCTTTTCATTAAGTTTTGTCGATTTTGTTTTTTGTTAAGATACTTTACGTTTTAAGCATATACAGATATACATCGTTTTATTTCATTTTTATCGTCTTTCTTTAATGCTTTCCCCTGTGCTAAGGAGATGTATTCCTGGATGTTTTCCAGTTCTGCATTCTATAGGATCTTTATTGGAACATTATTTTTTTTATTTTTTGAACATTTTTTATAAGGAGGAATTAGTCTACTAATGAAAACGAAGCTAGTTGTAAAAGAAAGAAAAATGAATGGGAAGCAAATAACTGCATCACGTTTGGCATCAGAAAATCGAGAATTTTGATGTACAAAAATAAAAATGATGATGTTATAACGGACATTTTCGAAATCAAATATCGGAGAAATGTTGAAAAAATAAGAAGAATAAGATAATGAAAAATAAGAAGAATAAGATAATGAAGACAGCAAAAAAAAAAAGAAAAAAAAAAAAAGAAAAAAAGAAAGAAAAATGAATAATAATAAGGAAATCCGTGAAAAAGTAGACAATAAAAAATGGTCGATAAAGAAAAGAGGAAGATGAAAGAGAAAGCAAAAAGATTTTGGGGGTAAGAGTATAAAAATACATATTAGTATATAATATTTAGAAATGGCAGTTGTGCTTTGGCCATAATTCAACGGCTCCACCTACCTTCTAAGTCGGCTTGCTTCATTAAGATAACGATATTCAACACATGCAACGCGGGAACCGCATCAAAGTCAAACGGTTTCCTATTCACAGGAAAAAAAAGAAAAAAAAAAAGCAGTCGCAATAACAACAATAACAACAACAAAAACCTGGGTGAGAAAAGCCTCGCAAATTGAACAGAACAAATTTGTGCTATGATTAAAAAATGCCATATCCACTATTTTTGTTTTGTTTCTTTTCATTTGAAATTTGTAACTGAGCTGAAAATGTCAGATCGAAAATGTTGCAATGTTTTCATTATTTTATTCACCAGTTTATTTTACACGATTTTTTATTACGATTTCACGATGAAATCAGCAGTTATTGGAAATGCACGTCGTGAACACAATATCTTAGCTTTGTGGGTGGCTACTTAATTCTTTCACATGTTGTCTATACTCGTGTAATGGAAAGATTCATTATTCTGAGGTCAGTCAGTCGATGGAGACTCGGTTTAACATTCAGAAATGTTTACTTGATATTAGTTTGATAAATGTTAAACTTAAAAAAAACAAAGAAAAGTTAATTCATTTAATATAATCCTGCGTATCTGAGCAAAATCAAAGTGAAATATGTGGTCATTACGGAAATCCAGAACATTTATTATTAACGGAAAAACAAAAACAAAAAAACAAACACAAAAAATAGCATATGACAATGGCGTCTTACTTATATTTAGAATCATCCCCCCAAAAATCCTCCCCTAAGAATCCCCCCTAAGAATACTCGCGTAAGAATTTTCCGCTAACAATCCTCCCTTAAGAAACCACCCGTATGAATCCCTCCCTAAGCATCCTCCCGTAATGATTTTCCCCTAAGAAACCTCCCCGAAGAATCAGCCCCAAGAAACCTCCCCGAAGAATCCTCCCCTAAGAAACCTCCCCGAGGAATCCTCCCCTAAGAAACCTCCCCGAGGAATCCTCCCCTAAGAAACCTCGCCGAAGAATCCTCGACTAAGAAACCTCCCCTAAGAAACCTCCCCGAGGAATCCTCCCCTAAGAAACCTCCCCGAAGAATCATCCCCTAAGAAACCTCCCCTAAGAATCATCCCCTAAGAAACCTCCCCGAAGAATCCTCCCCTAAGAAACCTCCCAGAAAAAACCCTCGCCTAAGAAACCTCCATGAAGAATCCTCCCCTAAGAAACCTCCCCGAAGAATCATCCCCCAAGAAACCTCCCCGAAGAATCCTCCCCTAAGAAACCTCCCCGAGGAATCCTCCCCTAAGAAACCTCCATGAAGAATCCTCCCCTAAGAAACCTCCCCGAAGAATCCTCCCCCAAGGAACCTCCCCGAAGAATCCTCCCCTAAGAAACCTCCCCGAGGAATCCTCCCCTAAGAAACCTCCATGAAGAATCCTCCCCTAAGAAACATCCCCTAAGAATCCTCCCCTAAGAATCCTTCCCCAAGAATCCTCCCCTAAGAATCCTCCCGTAAGAATCCTTCCGTAAAAATTCTCTCCTAAGAATCCTCCATGAAGATTCCTCCCATAAGAACCATCCTGTAAAAATTTTCCTCTAAGAATCCTACAGTAAGTATTCTCCCGTAAGAAATCACATCTAAGAATCCTCTCTTATGAATTTGCCGCTAACAATAATCCCATAAGAATCATACCTTAAGCATCCTCCCTTAATATTCCTGCAATTAGAATTCACCTCTAAGTATCCTCTCGTAAGGTTTCTTCCCTAAGAATCCACCCGTAAGAATTTTCCCTTAAGAATGCTCCCTTAAGAATCGTACACTAAGAATCCTCCCCAAAGAATTTTCCCTTTAAAAATCCTCCCCAAAGAATTTTCCCTTAAGAATCCAGCCTTAAAAATCCTCCCCTAATAATACTCCCCTAGGAATCCTCCCGTACGAATTTTCACCTACGAAACTTCCTCTAGGAAAATCACTCCCCCGCGAATAATATTCCCCAAAGTATCCGCTCTCTAGGTTCCTCCCATAAGAAACTTTCCCCCAAAATGCTCCCGTATGAATCCTTCCCTAAGAATGCTCCAGTAAGAATTTTCTCATTAGAAATCCTCCCCTAAGTATCCTCCATACAGAATCCTCGCCTAAGAATCCCCTCGTAAGGATCCTCCCTTTAGAATTCTGCCATAAGAATCATCACTTAAGAAATTTCTCCTAAGATCCCTCCTGTAAGAATCCTCCCCTAAGAATCCTCCCCTAAGAATCCTCCATTAAGATTCTTCCCATAAGAATCATCCTGTAAAAATTTTTCCCTAAGAATCCTCCAGTAAGTATTCTCCCGTAAGAATCCACCCTTAAGAAGCCTCTCCTAAGTATCCTCCCTTAATATTCCATGCAATTAGAATTCACCTCTAAGTATCCTCTCGTAAGGTTCTTCCCCTAAGAATCCACCCGTAAGAATTTTCCCTTAAGAATACTCCCTTAAGAATCGTACCCTAAGAATCCCCCCGTAAGCATTTTTCCCAAGGAATCCTCCAATAAGAATCCTCTCCTAAGAATCCTCCCTTAAGAATCATCCCCTAATAATACTCTCCTTAAGCATCTTCGATAAGAATCATCCCGTAAGAATTTTACCCTAAGAGTTTTCCCCTAAGAGTTTTCACCTAAGAATATGATCCTTTCCTAAGAATCCTACCTTAAGAATCCTTCCCTAAGACTTTTCCCCTAAGAAACCTCTCGTAAAATCCTTTCTTAAGAATCCTCCTGTAAGAATCCTCCCTTAAAAATCCTTCGGTAAGAATTCTCCCTTAAGTATCTTCCCCTAAGGATCCGCCCGTAAGAATCCTCCCCTAAGTATCCTCCCCTTACGAATTCTTCCCTAAGAATCAGGTGTCTTGTCGCTTTCTACTTAATCGCGTCTACTGTCTGAAATCTTTCTTTTAGTGGCAAGTTTAATTTTGGGAAATGTTAGAATTCACCAAGAGATAAATCTGAACTGTCGAAAGCGCGGATGGCATATCGAGATGAGGCTGCGATGGAATCTCATTTGCAATACATCAGAATTTCAAATAAGATGAAAAAAAATATGATGTAGATATTTTATATTTTCCGGAAAACCTAAGAAGAATTGCGAATTTTTAAAAAATCAAAATTCGAGAGATATTTTGATATTTGCATGAATTTGACATTTTAAAGGGTGATAGCGATTCCGTCATTTAACGGGATTTTGACATAAGCAATTTGACAATTCATAGAATATGGACGATAGTAATCCTGGCATTTAGTGGAATAGAGACGATATTTAGATTGATAATTTAGGTAAAGATGGACGTTAGCAATCCTGACATGAAATGAATTGTGGACGATAACATTACTGGCATTTAATGAAATATGATAGCAATCATAGTATCTAGCGGAACATAGACATTAGGATTCCTGACATTTAGGGACGATAGCTGGACCTGGGAAAACTAGCAATTAAGAGGTGGTTCCACGATCCTCAAAACCTAATCAGAGGCCTTGTTGGATGTAGTTTATCGTCTTACCCAAGACGAACATTTATATGAATCTCTACAATGTGCATCCTAATTTGTACATGTGTCTTCATGGAAGTGATCCCATCAATGATCAGATGCAGGGATGTTTGGGATCATAGAATTGATACATTTATGGATGTTAGAAATCCCGACGTTTATACGAAGAAGAGGAAACGATATGAATAGGGAAGGTTAGTGTTAAAAAAACGTTTTATTACATTATTAATACGAACGTTAAAGATGAAGACATTAGGAAATCTACAGAATATATGTGTATATCCTGATATTCTATGAATATTAACGGTAGGGGCAATTGAATTTATAAGATTATCAATGCTTCTTTTTTTTTCTGTGTGCCGCCTCCAATCATGAAATAGACTCTCTACAACTTCCTCTCATTTGTGGCACTTAGCAATTTCTTTCTCTTTGCTAAGGGTCCCGACCCACGTTCCATCATCTCTTTACACCAGCTCATCGGGTAAATGGCTCCCTGCCTTCCTCTATCTCTCTTGCCTGTGAGGGTTAAGTTTCCCAAACTCTGCTTACTCATTATGTGTCCAAAGATTTTCATCTGTCCTTTTCCGATTCTGAGTAGAAGTGATCATTCTCTTAAGCAATTTATATTTTAAACGTTCTTGAAATTTTCAGTCTCTCTCAAATCTGTTAACTGGACGCTGGACAAATTGACTTTTACACTTTACTAATGAAATGACTTTCACGCTTTTAAGGTTTCGGTTAAGAGGATATTTTAGTAAATTTTTGTCAAGCATGTATGTTTTTCAAGACAAATGGGAGTTTAGATTTAAAAAGAAAATAGGGAAATCTACTTATCTTTGTTTTAACTGGAACTATAATCATGCAAAATGAATTGAAATTTTAAAAACGTGTTGTTAATGATACATCGAAACAAATTCTGACTCGCTCTGACCAATAGCGTATTATGTGTAGACCTGGAAGAAAAGGGGGGGGTAGATATACAGAAGTCGTATTTGTTGTTCATTTGTAGTAAGCAATTTCATACCAATAGTTTTTGATGTGGACACGATCACAAATTATTTGGGTAAGCTTAATATTAAATGAATGCATCAGAGAATGTTTTTTTTAAACTTTTGATCACGGCATGAGGGTTACTGAATGAGCTTATTTTAAAGGTGGGCGAAGGAGGACACAGGAAAGGTTTTACCCAGGAATCAGGCATCAAAACTTCTCCATCATGCCTAAACGAGTCCCAGGCAACGAGAGAGTTGCACTCGAACGCGACCACTAAAGGAGCTACGAATCCATTTATTGGCAATAATGAATCCTTCTTGAGGACGGAATTTCATGTTCAAACAAATCACTTTAGCGATGAGCACCGATTACTCAATAATCAATGACTTCCTCGTAACCTGAAATGATAAACGCATCTAAAAAATCAATGTCAATTAAAAAACGTTACAACTCCTTCTGTAAAGAAGTTTATCTCTATTTTGGATGATAAAGTATGACAATGATTTTTAATTCGTTAATTTTCTTAAGTACAGGTTATATAAAGTCGTCTATGGCTAAATACTGGACGGAGTATGTATCGTTAAACTTTATCAAAAGGTTTGGTATTCGGCTCGATTGTTAGCAAATGATTTTTCCGGCTCTGTAGAATCGCTGATTCTATGGGGAGTATGGTATTATGCTACTGTACATTTACTGTCTTTTGAATGGTTGCAGAAGTCCTGAAAGAATTCGACACATCGTAAGCAAGTCTATAGATGAACACACACACACACACACACACACACACACACACACACACGCACACACACATGCGCGCGCGCACGCGCGTGCGGTCTCTTGTTTAATTGTTCTTGAAGATTGCTTCAGGTGCAAAGTGTTCCAACCACATCAAGTGATGGCGCTGCATTTTATAGAAAATGATTTTTTGTTGGCCAATTTGTTATCCCAACACCCAAGATGGACTTCCTTACGGGACTAAAGGACTCTAACTGCATATAGTTAAGGAAGAAGTGTGTTTATGACTTTCCGAAGTGAATTCTGTAGATATAAACACACATACACACAAAATATATATATATATATATATATATATATATTTTATATATATATATAGCAACAACAATAATAATAACAATAGCAAAAATACAAACCTAACAAAATGCGTAAATAACTAAAATTTAACGGCTTTAAAGGCGAGCAGATTCTTGTAAAGAAAGTGCTCAATATAAAAAACAGAACAAACAATGGTCAAGATAAGGAAAAGCTTAAAAAAGCTTATCTTAGGACCGACTTAAAGTTTCGCCGATTTATCGCTCTTCAGTGTCATATTTTTAAAATTTAAAATGTCACGTGATAACATTTTTGTTACCATAGAATAAGTTTGAATTTAGTTGGGAACCCGACTAGTGTTCTTCATGCAGCACCTAATAAATTCAATAGATTTATCTGACCCTGACGAGCGGTGTATCAACGACACTTGATGTCATCACGAAGATAATTTAATTACCTTCACTATCTATCTATCTATCTATCTATCTATCTATCTATCTATCTATCTATCTACAAGGCTTATACTTTTGTTGATGATGAAGATGATTCTCTTTACGGTGGCAACAACGTTAATGAAGGGGTTGGTGATAATTTTGAGGCTAATGATAAAATTGACGCTTTTGACAATAATGAAGTTGTTAATTGTTCAGTTCTGGTAATTACGATAAGAGAGGATAACACAAAATTATTGTGTATACTACTACTACTACTACTACTACTACTACTACTACTACTAATAATAATAATGATAATAATAATAATTTATTCTTGCTTCAAAATAACGATCAGGTGAATCATGGCGATTATAACATCACCAAAACTACTGCTGATAGGTTAATAGACGTCATTATAATGGTGATGATGATGATGATGATAGCAAATGAACATATGAATTATGATGATGTAAGGAAATTTGGAAAGAGCATTAAAAGCAAAGTTTCCCATTGCTTTGGGGCAGAAACCCAGTTGGCCATCTGATATATTACGTAATTTCGTCTTTCTCACGGCAGTTTTCCAGAACGCAAGCTGTTCTGTTCTTCTTGGTCACATTTAATTTGCGCATGCGCGCACGTGCGTGTATTGTGGTGCGCATGCGTCGTTCGGCTTCTTTCTTAACACGTACTAATGAATTCGTTTGTATAAAAACCGTTGCATCTGATGAACACTGCGAAGCAGACTTGCACTTTAAGGACCACAAGATGGCCGCTTTTATCATGAAATCGAGTGACATGCTAAACAGATCTCTCTCTCTCTCTCTCTCTCCCCCTCTCTTTCTTATATACACACGTACACACACATATCTGCAATATTGTTAATCTATTATATTACAAAATATATTTCCTATGCATTGCGATAAAAATAAACTAAAACTGATTCCCGATGGACACAAAAACGATTCACTGTTGAATTCATTGCAATTCATTTATTGGAGAAGTTTATTCGATAATGTGAAAAAGAGGCTTCAAAATAATTAAGAAAGGAAAAGCTGGATGTCTGTTATAAGATTAATCTTAGCAGGAAGTTTAAGAAAATAATCTACTATTTAGCGCTGGGGAAAGTGTATGACTCCTTTTCTTGAATCTTTCATTTGAATCGATATACATTTTCCTTCTTTTTTTATATCTATTACACACCATCCATATCTGTTGGCCTATCTTGGTGGC
>CAHIKZ030000921.1:685000-787500 GCA_903632075.3 Acanthosepion pharaonis | reverse complement strand
AAGATGGCGATTGACATTGCATTAAACTATTTAAAGGTCATAGGTCGTAGGGAAGTAAGAAAGAAAGTTCCATCATCGAGAATAAAACTTACGGTAAACATCGAAACTATTTTAATAGTTAAACGATTAGCATGAAAATATTTATAAAGATACATCATGGCGGTGGGAAAATGGCTGAAATCGAGATGCTATCCATCTAAACCTGAAGAAGAGATTATCAGGAAAAAAAAATGCCATCTGAATGAATCCAGGCAAAGAAGATATTCATTCCATTCATCAATGTTTGTTAGAAGCAAGGATCCACAATTGGATCACATAAGGGAAGACAATTGGGATTCAAAAATACCCCATAAAAAAGAATAAGGTCAAGGAATATAATGTCTCTACCTATGATGTAGCAAATACTTCTTCTTTTATGTGCCGTGTCCCTTCAGGACATTGGCGATCATAGCCCTCCATATCTTCCTATCCTTTGTAACTCTTAGCAATGTTTGTCTTTTTACTCCCCCCCACTCTCTGTTCTGCTATACGTTTACAGGTGCTCGTTAGCTAGATTATGTGTTGTTTTTCTCTGTCCCTCTTTCCATCAATATATCCTGTGGATGTCAAATTCTCCAAGCCGTCTTTCCCCATTATATATCCCCGAAATTTCAATGCTCTCTTTTTGATTCTAAGTATGCGTCCCTTTTGTTTCCATCTTCCTTAAATTGTTCTCGTTGGTCACATGTTCAGTCCATGGTATTCCCAGTATCCTTCTGTAGAACCACATCTCTGCACCCTCGGGTTTCGGTGTCATATTTTCCATCATTTGTTAAAACACTTCCCAGATATTTAAATCTGGGAAGAGTACTAGTAGAGAATGGAAAGGGTGACACGGAAATTCGAAGGCGGATTGCGATAGTGAAATATGTTTTTCAAAATTGCCATCAGATGTTGATAGGCTGTACGTACCAACAGTTTTAGGAGGCCATAGTCTAATTCAACTTGAACGAACTCTAAAAACTACAACAATCGGAATGGAAGCCTACTTCAGAAAAACCAATGACTTTCTCCTACAAATAGTAAAACACGAAATCCACTCCGTCAACAAAGTAGCTGCACTTTTCATGAAACAGATTAATGTGCCTAAAACCCTATCATCAAAAAACGAAGCGAATTCTATCTACAAGGTGACCAAAAAAGTTCTGTCCGTTTTTAAAGGAAAAAAAGAAAACACTTCACAGTATGTGTAACTTATATTTAGTCTTCGAAGTAATCGTCATCGGCATCCAGCACCTTCTGCCAACGTGTCTCCAGCTGTTCAATGCCCTTGCGGTAGAAGTCTGCTTCATTGATGAAGGATTTCCCACGAAGATGATTATCCAGGGAGTGGAAAAGGTGGTAATCGGATGGCGCAAGGTCAAGTGAATAAGGTGGATGGCACAAAGTTTCCCACCCAAGTTGCTGTATGGTATCCCTCTACCTTGAGTAGTTCTTGGGCCTTGTATAGGGTGAGAAATAGTATTACAAATACGAACAGATCCCTTAATCCCTGTCAGCAGCGCGGATTTTGTAGTAAGAAAGAAGAAAATCTGTCAGTGATTGGATTTCATTGATCCCTGTGGACCGATAAAGTTTAGAAAGTTGTGAAACATATAGGCGGTAGTCGTGTCAGTCGCTATTGGAGCACTGGGAAGAACCTTAAAGGGCTAGCGTCAAATGCTGGAGGAACGGGAAATTCGGGGATGAATCAGAATCATGTAGACAACGGCATCATGATTCTATAGTCAGAATGTAATTGATAGAATAGTGAGGAGACTTGTTGTCACTTCATCTCAGGTGTAAACCGCTCGTTACAATTGGCGTGAATACTCAATGAGTGAATAATAATAATAATAATAATAATAATAATAATAATAACCTGGTACCAGAATGAGCTCTCTCTTTCTCATACATCGAGAAAGAGATTAGGGTGAATTGAGCAGGAACTGATTTAAAGCATCAGATTTCAGTAAATTATTTTGAAGGGTTGTATACGAGAAAATATATAACTCTTCTTCTTCTTCTTCTTCTTCTTCTTCTTCTTCTCTCTCTCTCTCTCTTTCTATCTATGGTCTTGATATAAATTATAATTTTATATATATATATATATATATATATATATATATATATATATATATATATATATATATATATATATATATATATATATATATATATATATATATACAGTGGGGGAAACAAATATTCGTACATATACAAAATTTTTAATTTATTGTATTCCAACTAATGAATAAATATACTTTTCATATAATTAACTCTACCCAGATGCATAATAACTAAATATGCATAGCAAACAAAAAATGATTTAATAGAAATCAATCCCATTTATACATTTTAATTGGTGAAAAACTTTTAAATTGCTTAATACTCTAGATTATTCAAGTGGAATATTCTAGAACATTTCAATAATGTTAGCTATTTATTTTTAGCCTAAAAAATACAAAACAGAACATCATGTCATTGATATTCATGCAAGAAGGTAATTATCATAGCAAGACAAAGAATTGACAAATTCACAAAAATAACTGACTGCTAATCTCTAGAACAAAGGTAAAAGTTACAGGAAAATCTCAGACAAACTGAATATTCCATCAGTTCAATCATTGCAAGGTTTAAAAACTCAAAACTGTTGAAAACCAAAGAAGAACCAGTGTTCCACAGAAGATTTCTTCAAGATATTCCAGGAAATTAATGCATCAAATTAAATAAAATCCAATGGTTACTTGTTAAGAACTGCAGGATGATTTGTTTTCATCAGGAATCTGTGACACTAAACAGACAATAAGCAATGAAATTCATAGAAACAATCCAAAGTCATGCTCCCCTCGGAAAACTCCATTGCTATTGAAAAGACACAGAGATGTCAGTTTGAAATTCGTTTGTGAACATAAGGATAAAGAAAAATTGAATTGGGGAAAGAGGGGCAGACTAAACCAAAATTGAGTTGTTTGGATGTCATTCTAGAAATCATGTATGGAGGAAAGATGGCGATGCCTTCAAACAAAAGAACACAGTTTCAACAGTGAAATTTGGTGGTGGCAGCAGATCAAAATATTATGGAAGCAAACCTAATGATTTCGATTGAAAATCTTGAACTTCCACCTGATTGGATCTTTCAGTAAGATAATGATCCTAAGCACATTGCAAAATCTATGAAGAAATGGCTTGCTGAAAATAATGTAAATATTCTGAAATGGCTAAGTCAGTCCCCAGATTTAAACCTAATTGAAAATCTGTGGATTTATTTGAAAATTCAAATCCAACAAGCATTCCAGATCTGAAGACCATATGCAAAGAAGAATGGAACAAAATACCAACTAAAATTTGCAAATCATTGAGAACTACAAGAAGAGGTTGGTTGCTGTAGAAGTGAATAAAAGTGATTCTACAAAGTATTAAATGAAGATTATGTAATCTTTTTTTGTACTATACAAATACTTTTTTTTCTTTCAAAAAAAAAAAAAAAAAAAAAAAAGGATAAATGGGATTTATTTCTATTAAATCAAAATTATTTTTTGTTTCCTATGCATATTTAGTTATTATGCATCTGCCTACAGTTAATTATATGAAAAGTATGTTTATTCATTAATTGGAAATACAATAAATTAAAAATTTGTATGCGTACAAATATTTGTCCCCCCCACTGTATATATATTTAAATATATTCTTGACATAAAAGTCTAATTCTTTATGAAATTATGATAATCATTGTCACTAAACAACCTCTGGTAATGATTGAATTTGTTAACAAGTAACCTTTGGTATAGATTGCAAATGTTTACTGTTTATTGAATATATGGGAATATATGGGAATGTGCCTGCAAATGTTTGGTGTTCTGTGAATATATGATAATGTACATGCAACTGTTTAGGGTGCTCTTAATATATCTGAATATGTACGCAAATTCCAATAGTAAGGTTCCATAACTAGTGACATTGATAAAACATATTTCCTTATGATGTGGAAAGTGCCCCAGTCTTTTGCATTGTTGCCAAACTCAGTTTACCAGGTGAGCGAGAAACATGTTCTTTTATATATTTTGGTGTGGTTCCTGGTTGACCAATAACAATTGGAATTGTTTGAGTTTTCAGATGCTTTCTGGATCTTCTTTTTATTTTTATGTTTTCTTCTTTGTGATTCACCCCATACTCTGTCACTTATTTCAGCTGACTTCACAGGAGAACAAGTGGCAGCAAGTCGCCTCTTGTTTCTAGAATTCTCATAATTGCCTTGATTTTTTTAATGTTGATACAAAGATCATTTTACCATTCTTCTAAACGTGTTTTTTGTAAGTCTTTTGGAAACTATTCTATGTATGCTAATGATGGCCATGTTTTGTCAATTTTCTGCATTTGTTTTGTCCTGATATTTTTACAGTTTTTCACTATTTTAAAAAATCATTCTTCCTTTCTTTGTTTACGATCACTAGATCTGGTTTTCTAGTTTGTATTACGTGATCCGTTTAAATTTAAAAGTTACAAAGAATCTTATACTGTTTACTCTCTAAATAGCTTTTGATCTGCGGATATACAATCACTTTTAATAGTCCAACCACAGTCATTTGTGCAGTTTCAAGTTGATCCCTTTCCCTACCCAATCATGTCTACTTTCGTTCACCTTCTGAGCTTAGATTGTTGTATTATTTTATTATATGGCGGTTTTTCGTCTGTCACCACACACAGTTATGATTTCTATGTGCAAATATATTTTATTTTATTTCAGGAAAAATGCAGATAGCAATCGGTGTTAGCTTCATGGTTGTCAAAACTCACGAGTCTAACTACGATAATACTAAAGTACCTCCGGTCAATTTTTCGATACCGCAGGTTTAAAATGAATTTTTAAAAATGAAAAAACATTCTTAAATATTTTATTTTAGCTTTAATTGAAAGCAAAATGATTAAATGTATTATTTCCAGTAAATAAAATATTCTGGTGTATTTCAGATAGAAATTATATAGATTGGAATGTCAAATATATGCTCGATTTTTTGATGACAAAACTTTGTTATCGTTGAGCGTTTATGGGCCTTTTTTTCATCATGCTATGCTGCTTTTTTTACGCGACCTAGTGGAGGTACCTAAGATAATACTAACTGTAATGTTTCGGTAAATAAGAACCTCACACAGTGATTTTGTGTTGAGTCAGAGGAATCTTTGTGAAAGCTTCCAGTGTTGTAACGATTATGAGTACTACCGTCATGATCCATAGCTTTTGAACTTCCCATAAAAGGCTCAGACTCGTTGCTTTTACCGCTTGACCCCGTGATTCATCGGAACGCACCAACCAACTTTGGCATTGTTTCTTTTCTTGCTTCATTGAAAATAAGGATTGAATTCTAATTAGGAATTCGGGGATTTATCTAATTATTAAGGTTTCAAAGGATTTACTTTTTGATATTCTCTTTGTGCTCTTACCATTTGTTTGATTGGCCGGACTCAAGTCGCTTTCATAATTCCCAGTGATTAACTGTTCCCACCCAATCATGTCTCTTTTTATATTCCCTTCGGTCAGTTGGCTGCATTCGTTAATTAATTTTTTTTTCAGATTGCATTTTTAATTTAGCTTGTCAACGGAAATTTAGTCTTTCTGTTTCTGTTCTGCGTTTTGATCTGCGAATATTTCTGCAGCTTCCCTTCCTCTGTGTAATCAAGTTTAGGTTTATTTGTCAACACTTTCCTTTCTTTATCTGCTCAGCATTGAATCAGTCACGTTTATAAATTGTCTTTCACTCATTCAATGAAAAAACGAAAGAATAAAGATATTAATTTCTGTGGTCTTCATTTGAACGTTCATTCGTTTGATTGGGAATAAATTTATTCACATTTTCATCTTTGACTTTTTTTAAAAAACTTTCATTTGTTTCGTCTCTTTGTTATTTTTCTTTTTTTTTTTTACTCTTTTTCAAAACTTCTTCTCTTAATGTCTTGCATTGTTTTCTTCTACGATTTCATTCTTTATTTTTCATCTTCCGCCATATTTCCTTCTCTTGATTGTCTCGTTTTTCTGCTTCTTTCTCTTCCTTTCTGTTTTCTTCTTTTTTCTTTTCATCCTTTTTCCTTTTCTTCTCTAGTTCTTTTTATTTGACACTTCATAGATCCTCTGTTTGATTTTTTTCTTTTCTCGTTCATTCCTAATTTTAACTTATATTTCCTTTCCCGACTTATTCCCTTGTATTTTCTTCCTGTCGAAAGCCGTTCAGTCAAAGATCCGCTTCGAAATCTCAGCAAATCCTTTCACTTCTCCAACTGGCCGCAAGCTTCTCAATATCCTTCAACAAGATTTGTTTGAGGACAATAATTCACCACGAAGAAGATCAACTGATTTTAATATGGCCGAATAAAGCTTCTTCTTTTTTTTTCCTGTTTTCTATGTTATTCTGCATGCAACTTGGCGTCACTTTCATTCAACAATTCGCAGACGCCTCCGGCCAATAACATGGCGTCCTGTTTTATTTTGTCAATTTTATTTTCTTAGTTTTAATTCGCCTATTTTTGGTTGAGTTTATTTCTTTTCCTTATTTTGAAGCATTAACATTATCTATCTATCTATCTATCTATCTATCTATCTATCTATCTATCTATCTATCTATCTATCTATGTCTGTTCATATCTATGTCAATCTGTTCATATCTATCTATCTATCTATCTATCTATCTATCTATCTATCTATCTATCTATCTATCTATCTATCTCGATCTGTTCATATCTATCTCAGTCTGTTCATATGTATCTCAGTCTGTTCATATCTATCTATCTATCTATCTATCTATCTATCTATCTATCTATCTATCTATCTATCTATCTATCTATCTATCTGTGTGTGTTGTTGGGTATTTTGAAGAGGAAGATGAAGGGAAAAAGGAAGAATATCGCAATAAATAAATAAATATTTAAAATAAAATCATTGATTCCCAGACATTTAAACCGATAAAGAAAAATTCTCGTCAAAATGCTAATTTAAAAACAAAATGAAAATATTTAGGAATAAAAAAAAATCCACCGTGCTAAGTGAATTGTTAAAAATCAAATATTTGAACGTATGACACCGTCGTCAAAAATTATTCTATTTTCGTCGTTTATCTCTCTTTCCTTATCATCTGCTATCGCCTGCTATTTCGGATCAGGTTGATAAAGTAACATAGATACCTTTCTTGTTCAGTATATAAGCATCTCCCTTTCAGTTTTCTGTATATTCTATCTCTCCCTCTTTCTTTCTCTGCCTTTCCTCCAATATCCCTTGTGTTTATGTAGATATATACAATTTTACGAGACACATAAAGCTTTTTTTTTTTTTTTACCTTAAATGAACATTTCACTATCTTTTGTTTTTCTGGTGAAACCTTCCCTAAACCGGTGAAACCTTTTTCTGGTGAAACCTTCCCTAAACCGAACAAAAGAATTTGAATCCAGAAGATGGTTTTGACAGGTGAAATGTGAAAAAGAAAGACGAGGTTAGAAGACTCATCGGGATTGAAGATTTCTTGAACTCTGCTACAAAAGGAATTTTAAGATTCTTCGAGGCAAAGGCAGAACATATCAATGGCAAAGGTCAACATTTGCAACAGAATTGACAAGAAGAGAAAGAGATGACCAGAACTTTCCAAAACATGTCTTAAGAAATAGAAAGAAAAAAACAAATGCACAGATAGTTCAGAAGAAAAAGAAAAGAATAAATTGCAAATGAAATGGTACGGACATGGTTGTGCCGAGGTGATTTGAAAGAGAAATTTTATCTTTACTAATAGCAACCAAGAACAGTTTTGCGTGAACCAAGCAATTTCTTATAATGTCTTTTCGACAAAAAACCTTTTCTTTTTCTACATTGCTTATCTCAGTTCATTACATCTACGCAATATTAGATTTTATTATGCAAAAACAAAATATGATTTTATTTAATCGAATTTCAAAGATTTTTATTCATATAAGCAACAGAGTATTTCAATTTGTGATACCTTGTTGTTCTTTTTCTTCTTCTTCTTCTTTCTTCATCTTCTTCTTTTTCTTCTTTTTCTTCTTTTTTCTTTTTCATCTTTTTCTTCCTCTTTTTTCTTCTTCATCTTTTTTTTCTTTTTTCTTCTTCATCTTTTTCTTCATCTTTTTCTTCTTCTTTTTCTTCATTTACTATTTCTTTTTTTTTCTTCATCTACTACTTCTTTTTCTTCATCTTTTTTTTCTTTTTTCTTCTTCATCTTTTTCTTCTTCTTTTTCTTCATCTTTTTCTTCTTCTCTTTCTTCATCTACTATTTCTTTTTCTTCTTTTTTCTTCTTCCTCTACTTCTTTTTCTTCTTCTCCTTCTTTGTGTCGTGTCTCTTTAGGACATAAGCTATCCTTGCCCTCCACAACTTCCTGTCCCTTGTGGCCATTAACAGTTATTCTCTCTTTGCTAAGGCTTCCATCCTCCGTTCTTTCATGCGTTCGCATAAGCTCGTCAGCTATCATAATAATGCCAAAGACATTTTAATAATGAAATTCTCTTTTTATTTTTTTAAAAGCCATATATTTGAATTTTTGTCGAGAGATAAAATTCGCAACACGGCACTTGCCTTTTTATTCGATCATTTCCAGTGAAGTGGAAAGAGGGAAGAGCCACTATACGATTAACCGTCTGTCTCTCTTTCCTTACGCACTGAAGAGACGGGAAGCGGGAGTCTATCAGGGACCGACGTGTTTGAATCATCAGCCAGAGCACAACTCCACAGTCACCCGAGAGTGACGAGTACTTAGGAAAAAACTGAGCCGATCCCCCCCCACAAAAAAAATAAATAAAAAAAGGAAAAAAAAAAGAAAAAAAAGAAAGATTGTAGGAACTCAACAGGTGGAGATATGGAAAAACCAAAAGACATAAAAACAGACGATGTCAGATTTTACTATGAGAATCAACATTTTCACAATATAATATGTACTAACAAACACATGTTGGTAGGATATTTTCTCTTTAATACATGTTTCGTTGAACAAGACTGACAAGGTAACTTTGTATAGATTTTTTAGTCTTTTACTTACATACGTGCCTGCTTTTCTTCTCTAGAATGTAAAAATTGCCCAAGCTTTGTTGGTTTTAATCGATTTAGGCTAAACTGTTAACAATTTTCAAGGATTTTTCCTACTACTATAATAAATGTATGTGAAGTAAAATTTTAGATGGTATCAAAATTGCTGAAAGTAGATATATTCTTCATTTCCAAATATAGCCTATTACATTATGGTTGCGTTCATAATTATTAAGAGTTTGTTAAAAATGTCTACAAGTTTAGCTAAAAGCTTTCGGAATCAAAAAACTTTTGGACAAATATTATATTCATTGTCAAAAAGAAGACACTCGAACGTATACAAGAAAACCATAATCGAAGAATAGACTAGATTAAGGTCGTTGACAGGGATGTGCCCCGAAGCATACACAGGTTCCTTCCATTTAGCACACTGTCTATCATGGTGGTCTTCAGTTCTTGTGCCGTTTCCATCTGTAGCAATGTGCCTACGAATGTGAGTCTTCCCTCCTTTTTTTGTTCTTCTCTTGTTTAGTAAGCAGCAGAGTACCAGTTTGCGGGTATGCTCGTCACCGTGCTTGATACAATGTGCTGCTAGACGCATCCTTCTTTGCTGCACCTTTGGGCTTACATTTGATAGGTCATCGTATTGTTCAGCATTTGATGTATGACTTCTCCAGTACACATGAAGGTACCCCCTTGAGCCTGTTTGTGGAGGCCTCATCTAGCTGTTTCTTCAGAGATTTCGTCATAGTCGACGTCTCAGCTCCGTAGTGCAAAAGGTAGATTCCGCTGTTGCAACAAAAACAATCGGGGTTTTTAATCTTCTGGGTAGTTGCGAGATCCATAACGTTTATTTTTAATAAATAGCTGAACGAAAGTGACTTGTCAGTCTTGTTCAATCACACACACACACACACACACACACACACACACACACACACACACACACACACACGTGTGTATGTATGTGTGTGTGTGTGTGTGTGTGTGTATGTGTGTGTGTGTGTGTGTGTGTGTGTGTGTGTGTGTGTACCTGCAATTACATGTATAAGTATCAGCTTTTTACCTGGGCAAAAAATATATACTCATATCTAAACACACACACACGCACACATACTCGCACACGCACACATACTCGCACACGCACACATACTCGCACACGCACACACATACACCGTTTACTCCTCCCCCTCCCCCTGTCATTCAGACTTTGTCTCCTACTCTTTTCTTCGTTGTTTCGTCACATTTTGCCTTGGACATTTGCCGTAAGCAAACCTTGGCGCCTCAGGCGATAATGGCGGTGGTGGCTGTCGTAATGAGGTAGAGGAGCGATTCATCCTGGTTATCCCCCCGAGGGAAGCTTCATTCCCTGGAGACACATTCCCTGGGGGGAAAATAAGCATAGGTAGTTCTACACGTATGACCCCGAGGGGCTTCCGTCCCCGTGTGCAAACGAACGGATGAAGCTGGAATAAGATTTATTTAAAACTCGTGTCTTGTTTTGCCAACCTTCCTCGATTCCTTCGCCCTGATCATTTCCTCTCTACCACTCACCTAAACAAGCAAGTATTTACCGCCCTACCCCATTTCAGTCCGGCTCGTCATCTTAAACTTATAAACCTGTCATTTCAGATTTGCTTTGGTCGCCAGTTGCTCATCTGAATGATAATTATATCCTCCGTTTTTTTGTAAGATAAACAATATTAGCAGACGTTGGTTAACTGCTGATCTTTGCTACAAAGTTTACAAATCAAGTCCATATTGTCATGAGCACAATGGCAACCATTTCACTACACACTCACACACATATAAACATACATTCATACACGCGCACACACGCACAAGTGTATATAGTATAAGATTAAGAAATGTGAGTGTTCTTGTGTATCCTTCTGCTTTTTGATTTCTACACATCAGGTCGACGATGAGAAAAACAATATTTTGAGAAAGGAACGTTCAGAAGATTCAGCTATAAAATCGCAATTGGCAAAAGACGAAAAAAAGGGGAAGAAGATCTGTAATCTGCTTCATAGATATTCTGATCGATTTCCGTTGTCTTGCTTATATGAGTCTATTTCTAACGATAATATCTATCTATCTATCATATATATATATATATATATATATATATATATATATCAGTATGTTCATCTATCTATCTATTTCAGTCAGTTAAAATCTATCTATCGATCTATCTATCTATCAATCAATCTCAGTCTGTTCATCTATCCTGTATCAATCTATCTATCTCAGTCTGTTCATATATCTATATCTATATATCTATCTCAGTATATGTCTATATTTCTGAGATGAGGTATTATGTACACTATTTCCATTATTCGGACTATTCTCCTCATCTTTGTCGCCATATTTATTACAACGTTTCGGCCGTTGTACGCTCCGGCCTTCTTCACGCGGTTGGAATGTCGAACTGAACCCTTTATTTCACTCACTGGGGTAGACTGTTCTAGTTCCACGCGTCATGTTTAATGGATGTCAGTTATCAGTTATCTGCAAGTTCTCCACTGCCTTAAGCTGGTATTGAACTCACACTCTTTGGGTCTTGTCACTGGATCTAACTAACGCCTTTATCCACTGTGCCATGTGTCCTTCGACATTCCAACCACCTGAAGAAGGCCGGAGATTAGTCTGTTTATCTATCTATCTATCTATCTATCTATCTATCTATCTATCTTTTTTAATCGATTTCACCCCAAGCAAGGGGTTACTGAGTGTGGAAGAATTAGGAACAGAAACATTTCTAATGTCCGGGTAGAGAAGAGAGTAATGAGTAAGACAGTTGATAGCGATTGACATTGCATTTAAATTTTTGCACATTAAAGTTAGCTGGAAAACATGGAGACAGAAAAGAGATCTACAAGCAAGAAGTGCGAGAAAAAAACTGTTAGCATAGAAGTGACGGCTCCATTTCGCCAGCTCAACTGTAAATTGATGACATCTTGACGTTAGTCTCGTACTGCGCTTAAATTTAAAAAGTCTAGGTACCATAGCGAAGAGCTCATCTGTAAAAAAAGAAAAGACACAGAGAGGCAACCTTACGGCGGTGGGAAAGCGACTGAAGCCGAGATGCCAGATCAGGACCAATAATATTGCTGATTCTTCTTTGGGTTTTATCAAGGAGCTTAAGATGAATAGCAGGGGATCAGATGATATGTGGCAGCAATATTCTAAGCATGGACGAATGGTAGACTTATAGATATGTAAGATAGATTCTGGAGAGAAAAATTCTTCTCGAACGATACAATGAACCAATTTTCTTAGCAGTTGACCTTGCAATGGATTCAATATAATTTTTTCACTTCATGTCAGCTAAGAAAGTTAACCTGAAAAGTCGCAACGAGACAATTTCTTGGAGGTTAGTATCAACGATGCTGCTTGAAGGCAGAGAGGGGGGATCTCAGATGATTAATGGAGAGCAGTTTAGTTTTAAAGCCGTTAAAGACGCCATCCTTTGCCCCAGTTAACAACGGACTTGAGGTAATTTTGGACATTGGCGGCCATCTTTATCGAACTGATCAGTCTTACTACCAAGTCAGGAGTAAATGGTTGTGACATCATCGTAGATACCAAGTTGACAGTTGGTACCATCGGGAAATCATTAATGAAAATTTTTGAAAAGTAGGACCAAGGATGGAGCCCTTTCATTAATAAGAAAGGATGTAGACAAATGGCTGCTCAGGATAACTTTCATTTCACGATTTGAGAGGAAAGACGGGATCAATTCGAAAACGCGCCAGGACACACCGTAACTTTTCAATTTGTGGAGAAGACCTGTATGCCAAATCCTGTCAAAGCCTTTCGAGATCAGGTTTCGCCATTTTTATCTGGAGCATGATAGACTCTTTCAGTAATTATCGTCAGTACATCAGCAGTTGAGCTGGAGAAACGAAAGCCATATTGCTTATCTGAAAAGAGATCCTGCGATAAGAGATACTTAATCAATTTGGCATTAGCGACGATCGGAGTTTCCTAATAGGCCAATATTTGGAGGGGTCGGGTGGTTCATTCGAGTTCTTAAAAACTGGAACAACCGATGATGATTTCCAGTAAGAAGGAAGCACCAAGGGATTTATCATAGAGTTTATATAGAAAAGGGGCCAGTTCGGGGGCACACTTCTTAATGACAATTACAGGGATACCATTAGGTCCACATGCTTTGTAGAAATCCAGGTTAGAAATGATAACAGAAAACATAGAAGGGGTTATATGCATTTAACTTAACAGAGACGCAGTTCTAAGTGGGAATTTCCGCAGATATACTCCAGATGAGTCAAGGATCTATCTATCTATCTATCTATCTATCTATCTATCTATCTATCTATCAGTTCTTAAATATTATAATCGATTTCCTTTGTCTTGATTATATGAATCCATTTCTAACGACAATATCTATCTATCTATCTATCTATCTATCTATCTATCTATCAGTTCTTAAATATTATAATCGATTTCCTTTGTCTTGATTATATGAATCCATTTCTAACGACAATATCTATCTATCTATCTATCTATCTATCTATCTATCTATCTATCAGTTCTTAAATATTATAATCGATTTCCTTTGTCTTGATTATATGAATCCATTTCTAACGACAATATCTATCTATCTATCTATCTATCTATCTATCTATCTATCTATCATCTTATTGACCAACACGCCATATAAAAACCGGTTCTTCCACCAGGCTTTTATTTTAGTGATGAGGGTGACTAGACACCGAGCAGAATTCAAACAAGTTCTTTTCGGGTTAAAAGCCATTTAGCACATTTAGAGTAGATAGGGCTCGATAGCTTATGAATGGCAGCCAGTACGGTGTTGACACGGTTTCGCTTTGGTGTTTCTCGACTGAAGTCAACGGCCAGGGCTGAGGCTTCTCTCGATGGAACCAACGGCCACCTGTCCGTGAAAAAAGGCGAGCCTTTAAGCTAGAGGACAACAGCTGCGGGGTTTGGTTTTGGAGAAGGAACGGCACTATTTGCCCAAGCTACGCATGAATGAATACCTCTCCGGCTTTTAACCCAGATATGTGAAGAGAACTGGGAGTTTGTGCAGCGAAGAAGTTGAAGGTGTTAGTAATGACTGCCCGTCTGGTTTAGAGTGAACTAATATGGTCTCGACTCGTTACACCATTCATTCGGTATCTAGCCACTGCCCTCACGAGAGTTACATGTGGCACAAGGCCGAGTTTAACGTGGGTTTCTCCGAGCCCGTAGGCTCGGCCAAAAATATACCCTTTGAACCCGCCTAGACGGGTTCAGGGCCTGACTACCTCCCCGGACGAAACCCTGCCCTTCGGCAAAGCTTCGTCTGGGTTCCTCTCTGTCAAAGTAGAGAGTTCAACAGTCATGACCTGGTGCTCGTTACACCATTCATTTGGTATCTAGCCCCCCCCCACGAGGGTTGCATGTGGCACAAGGCTGTGTTAACGTGCTCGTTACATCATTCATCCATTATACCTCTTGAGAGGCACAGTATTTATAGTGTCAGGAAGAGTCCATTATCGTTATAGGTAATTTCCCATACACACACACACACACACACACACACACACACACACACACACACACACATATATATATATGTATGTATGTATATGTAATGATTTGGAATAAAAGTTTTATTGGTGGCCTTTAACCATGTGATTTCGTTGAACTGAAATTTTTGATACACGGACAAAAACATGTACCATTTATGTAGAAGGTACCGTAGCTCAGAGTATCGTTCGTTTTAGTGCTTTGCAAGATTCAAAAGCGGAAAATTGATCTGAAAGCGACACAGAATATCGCTGAGATAATCCACATATTTCATTTAAGCGTTGAAAGGCATCTGAAAACACCAGGATACGTAAATCTATACAATGTTTGGGTGCCTCTTGATTTTAAGCAAATATTAATAGATCGCATTTCTAGTTGCAATTCTCTGGACAAACGCAACAAAAATTAACCATTTTTTTAAAAGAACGATCACAGATGAAGCGACATGAATTGTTTACAACAATGTAGAGCGAAAAGGTCCCGGTGCAAATGAAACGAGTCACTGTTAACCAGTCTGCATCTTTAAGAAAGGTGATGCTGTATATGTGGTAGAAATGGATGAAAATTATGCGTTACGAGTTCTTTCCGAAAGGCCAAACCTTGAATTTAAGCAAATACTGTTCAACGCGAAACTTTTTCTATCATTCAAATATGAAAGATATGCAAATAGCCGTATGTTGTTAAAACACAGCTGGAACTAAATATAAAAGACCAGTTGTAGAATAGCCTTATTATAAAGGCTTAAAATGCTTATAATTTATCTCGTTACAATAAATCAATTTAATGAAGTCTTTACCAATTGGTTATATTTTCTAAATTTCTTTAAAGCTAATCTTATATCTTTATCTTTTTTGAGAATGTTGTTGATAAGTGTTTGTTAATTCTCTATAAAACAATGTGTCAATGTGAAAATCGTTTTAGCATTGTAATTATAAACAAGACGAAAAGGCTATATAAATTATAACCGCTGGTATATAAAATTTATATATCATCTACTATAAAAAATTCAAATGTCCAATTTAAAATAATACATTACCGGAAAAATCTACCCTATGTAAAAATAATGTTGTTTATGAATCTTTATGTCATTTGAGAGATTGTATTTCCAAAACTAACAATCAATAAATAATATTACATCTTTGGTTACACATGCACATTCACGTAGGTTAACTTGTCATTTGTAAAAATTTAGTGCAATTCATGCACATATAGATGAACGTATGCCAAATAGACTAAATAATATTAACATTAGACACATTTTAGTTGACAACGCCAATATATATATATATATATATATATATATATATATATATATATATATATATATATAGTATATACAATCGTCAGGTGTGGCCTGACGATTGCATCTAGTTTTGAAACAGTCTGTCGCCTCTGAGTGTTGACTTCAACGTCCGCTTTTATATTTACATACGCTCAATCGATGATATTGAGCACTTTATCCCATAAATATAGCACACCTCAAAACTATATTTCTTCGTATATATATATATATATATATATATATATATATATATATATATATATATATATATATATATTCACACACAGCTAGCACAAAACTTATCAGATCTCTTAGGTAAAATAATACATGAAAAAATAAAATAAACAAACAAATTTCGCAGAAAGAAAATCACACTTCATTTTCATCTTTTGTTTCTTGTCTCGTGGGAAAAGGACATAGGCGTGTCCGAAAATTCCGATTTAAAATCTTTCTCATATATGCTTCCATTTGGTCAAAAGGCCTACTGATATAATAAATTTTTATTATTTATATTATCAATATTATTATTATTTTATCTCACCAGTTTCTTTCATCGGACTATATATATATATATATATATATATATATATATATATATATATATATATATATATATATATATAATTGTTTTTGTTAGCAACTATCTTTTATACAAGGTTCATTAAAAGCTTATGTAGAAGAGGATTGGTGCTCAAGTACACAATTATTAAATTGCATGACACGGTAGCCAAAAGGAAAGACATTGCATTTACTTGTCAGTCGTTAAAAATGAAATTTGTATATATATATATATATATATATATATATATATATATATATATATATATATATATATATATATATCTGTCCTGACACTGAGTTTAACCTGGATTCTATCCCCTTGGGAACCTATATATATATATATATATATATATATATATATATATATATATATATATATATTGACCAATAATATTATCAATATCTATCTATCTATCTATCTCTCTCTCTCTCTATATATATATATATATATATATATATATATATATATATATATAAGTTTAATTAACGAAGAACGATTCTCCTTTGCTAACATTTTTTGTGTATTTCGGATCATTGACTTGGTTTCCGTATATAATTTGATATAATCTATCTATCTATCTATCTATCTATCTATCTATATATCTATCTCTCTCTATATATATTTCATATTGTTTTTTTACTTATATACACTGTCTGAATTTTTTTTACATATATATTAGTGCGTGTGTCTGTGTTTGTGTGTCTCTGTGTGTGTGTGTGTGTGTGTGTGTGTGTGTGCCTGCGTGCATAAGTATTAATGTAGATACTTACATATTCATACACACAAGGTGAGTTCGAAAAGTTTGTGCTCAGCATTTTTGTTGCCAGCAGGAAAAATATTTTTTGATTTTTATTTGAATTTTTCACAAAGTTTGCTTCCACGGTGTGACTTCGAGGGATCTTACTCAGCAGCAGAACTTGTCAAAAAGGAAGAGAAAAGTTAATATAAAGAATGAAAGAAAGTGACAAACAGTGATGTATTTCAAGCTGTGAAAAGACAGAAATAAAGAGAGAAAAAATGAAAAGAAAGAAGGGAAAGAAAGAAAGAATAGAAGAAAGGAAAGAAAAAAGAACAACGAAAAAGAAGAAAAAAGAAGAAAAGGAGTAGAGTGAAAAAGAAAGGAGGAGGAGGAAAATAATAAAAAAGAAAAGAAAACTAGAAGAAAATAGGGAAGAAAGATAACATAAACATGAGATGAAAAGATGAAAAAGAAAAGTCGAAGGTAAAAAAGTGAAAAAATCAAAGAGAAAGAAAAGAAAGAAAAAGAAGAGCAATAAAAATAAAAAAGAACAGAGAAAGGGAATATAAGAAAGAAAGAAAGAAAGAAAAGAAGAAGAAAAAAGAAGATAAAAACAACAAAAAAAGAAAAAGAGGAAAATAAAGACGGAAGAAATGTAAGAAAAATTAATAGAAAAGGAAAAAGAAAAAAGAAAAGAAACGAAAATGACAAGAAATGAAGAAAAGAAAAACAAAAAATAGGTAAAGAAAAGAGGGAGAAAAAAGAAGAGGAAGAAAAAAGGAAGAAAAGGAGGAGAACTTAGAAAAAGAAGAAATAAAAAAAACAAAAAAGGAGAGAAAAAACAAGAATGAAAAGGAAGAGAATAAAGAACGAAAAAATAAAAGGAAAAAAGAAAAAGATGAGTGTTAAAAAACAAAAAGTACTGAAAGAAAAAGAAAAAGAGGAAAATAAAGAAGAAAAGAAAAAACAGTGCAAAGAAAAGGAAAACTATATATATATATATATATATATATATATATATATATATATATATATATATATATATATATATATATAGAGAGAGAGAGAGTGAGAGAGAAATTGATAGAATGTAAACGTAAAGGAGAGCCAGAAGAAAAACAGAATAAAAAAGACGTATAAAGCATTTCGAAGGGAAAGTCAAAATCAAAAATAGATAAAAAAATCATTTGAAAGAAAAATGTAAAAAGGAATTTGAAGAAATGAAACAAAACTAAAATATTTCAAATAGTAAAACAATAGTCGCAACAATGAAGGAAAAAAAAAAAGAAGAAACTAAGCAGAAAGAAAGAGTGAAGAAGGCGTCCGTTGAAAAGAAGTGAAAATTCGCGCTAATAAGCCGGAAGCAAGATGGCGTCATTAGCTGTCGTTCGTGCGCAGCTCAGCCAACAAGTCAGCGTGGTTCGGTACGGACGCCGTAATAATTAGTCTAACCCCTTCTGGCTACACACACGAACAACACCGACTCATGTGTAGGAAACAGAGTTAAATTAAAGAGAGTGAGAATAAACTAGCAGTAAAAAGAATGATAAAAATACACAACAAAAATGACATTTTGAGATAAAACAAAAGAATCTTTAGGTTACAGGAAAGAAAATGAGAGGGAAACGAATTGAAGACGAAGACGAAGATGTTGTGTCAATCATTCGATATAGCCAGTTTTTCTTTTGTTTTCTTCCGATCATTTTCTGTGTCTCTTCCGTTATGGCTTTGATAAGAGAAGCTAATATTTATTCCAGTTCTTTTTTGTTCCATTCTTTTTCTTTTTATCATTTTTTAATTTTCTCTTTTCTTCTATTATAATCTTTCTTTCTTTTTCTTTCTTTCTTTCTTTCTTTCTTTCTTTCTTTCTTTCTTTCTTTTCCTTTAATTTTTTCATTTTATTCGTTTTCCAATTTCCCGAGGCCGTCTTCCATTTGACTTTTCATCTCGCTGTGTTCATTTTCATCGAATATATTTTTCTTCGTTCTCCCACCAACCACCCCGACCTCTTTGTTTTTTCATTTCCCTTCTCTAATTTTGCTGTCTTTCATCCTTGGCATCTTTTCTTTTTAATTGGTTGCTAATTATTGCTGAAAGGAATGAAACTCATACGGGGTGATGGAAAGTCGACGATATAACTCGAAACTCGACCGGTTAGGAATGTCGGTTACTGCTCGCCTTGGAAGAAACAAAGAAATAGACACGCATTACTTGCACAAGAAATTACTTATACAGCATGATAACCAAAAATTTACAAGAGTAATAGAAATCCGACAAAACGTGTTATTTTAATCGTGATTTGTTTTTTATTTTTATTTCAACTAATATTTATTATTTACACATAAGTTTTTGAACATCACCCTCCTTTTGTTTAATTAAAAAATTATAATCAATAAAATGAAAAACAGTAAAGTTGAGCACCAGCCGTAGAGCAAGTCTCGAATATGAAAACACTGCTCTACGAATGGGTAAATTTGGACAAAAAATGTAATTTAGGAGTGTGGTAATAAAACAAGCACACCCAATCTCCCCTCTCGCTTGTAACCATCCATCACAATAAAATAAACTTTTTTCAGCACTAAAGCAGACTGAGTCAAATAAAGCTTCTACTTAGAGATGTTATTGTATTACGAGGAGACTTCGTCCTTTGACAAGGGAAATATATTTGGTTTCTTCTCTCTGAATATCCAGAAATCATAAACGTTTCCACCTTTCCGAAATCCATTTCCAAGATTGCATGAATGAAATCTAATGTGACAAAGATGTGAATCTACTTCCTGTTCTGTCATAGTGCCAAATATTTGGCACAAAATATCATCAGTGCCATTGAAGAAGTAATCGGTATAAAGAAAAAGAGGAGAGCTGAAAAATAAAACGAAATCTGTCTCTCTAAATATATTTCATGTCTTTTCATGGTCCACTACAGCTTACTGTCTTTTGCTTCCTTCATAAATTCAGAAATATATTATTTTTTTGATCGTCTGCATTCTTCTTTGCTTCCAATCCAAGTCGCTTATATTGATATACTTAAATTATTTCTATTTTCCTATTTTCTACATTGCAGATATTTACGAAGTTAGTTGTTTGAACTAAGCTTAATAAATGTCATAGAAGTAGAAAGAGAAGAAGAAGAAGATGATAGGAAGGAGGAGGAGGAAAGTAGAAAGAGGAGGAAGTGAAAAGAAGGAGGAGGGAAAGGAGAAGAAGAGGAAAAAGACGAGTAGTAGATAGAAGAGGAGAAGAATAAGAAGGAAGAGGTGGAGAAGAAAAAAGAATGAGGAGGAAGAGAAGAAGTAGAGGGAGGAGGAGGAAGAAGAAGAAGAAAGAGGAGGAAGAGGAGGAGAAGAATAAAAAGATGATCGCGAGGAGGAGGAGGAAGAAGAGAAGAAGTAGAAAGAGGGGGGAAAAAGAAGGAGGAAGAAAAGGTGGAGAAGAGGAAAGTAGAATAGTAGAGGGAGGGGGAGAAGAATAAGAAGGAAGAAGTGGAGAAGAAAAAAGAATGAGGAGGAAGAGAAGAAGTAGAGGGTGGAGAAGAATGAGGAAGAATAAGACGAAGAAGAAGAAGAAGAAGTATTAAAAGAAATAGAAAGAGGAAGAGGAGAAGAATAAAGAAAGAAGTAGAAAAGAAGAAAAATAATGGGAAGAAAGAAAAGAAGAAAAGGAACAAAGAAAGGAATAATAATAATAATAATAATAATAATAATAATAATAATAATATAAAAGTATTGAAATTTAATAACAATTCTAACTAATCTTGTGTACAAAATTAGGAATTGAACCTTTCGGTTGTTTGTCCTTTCCTCTGACCAATGAGTCAGCCTCTTTGGTGCTTTTTTTTTCTCTTATTGCAATTGAATATTTTCTTTTGTGCACATCTTCATTATGAACCCTGACCAGTTCTTGTGATGGTTAACGAGCTTTGGGCAGACTGACCAATGCTTCTCTTATCATAAACCACAAAGCCAGATGACTGAAATGACCTTTCTTCTTTGTCACGTGTTTTTGCTTTCTCTTTTCTGGATGTCTTGTACCTTTACTCTTTGCATGCTCCACGTCCGGAAGCTTAGTGGCAGAAGTCGATGCTGTTGGCCAGTGGCTAGATAAGGGAAGGTGGGGGACATGAGTCAGGAAGTTAAGACATAGCTGAGAGCAAACCAGGATTTTGGTGTAGATATATTGCCAGAATCGAAAAGAAAAAGTGGAATTTCTCTCATTAGACGCAGTCGATGGCGAAATATAGCCGCATCGAAAGTTGCAAATCATCGACAAAAGAGAGAAAGATAAAAGTGAACGGAGAAGATGATGGCCATATTCAGCGTTGAAAGACGTTGAGAGAAGAAGGAATAAGACGGAAAAGAAAGATGAAGAGGAAAAGAAGAAAGAGGAAAAAATATATTGAAAAAGACAAGAAGAAGCAAAAAGAAAATACAGAAGAAATGAAGGGGGAAGGGGGAAAGGCAAAAGGAAGAAAAGAAAAAAGAAGAAAAGAAAAATAAAGAAAAACTAAAATAAAGAAGATAATGAGTGAAGGAAAAAGTAGAAAAGAAAAAGTCAGAAATAGAAAAGAAGAAATGAAAAACTAAAAAAGAAAAAGCAAAGAAAAAGGGAAAGAAATAGAAAAAGGGTAATAATAATAATAATAATAAGACGAAAAGGCTGACGTAATAAATTATCGTAAAAGTGGAAGCGAAAAAAAAAAAAAATGACCGCAGTGAAGAAAGATACAATGAACGAGAAAATCCTATAATGAAGCAGATTGAGAATGAAAATCAAAGGAAAAAATAAAAAGAATATAAAAAGAGGAGGAAAAAAGAAAATGAGAAGAATAGAGAACACCGTATAAAGAGAATGAAGGAGAGAATGAAGGAGAGAATGAAAGATAAAAAAGAGCCAGAATGAAAAAAAAAACGAAACAAAAAATACAACAAATAACAAAGAAAAAAAAAGCAAACAAAAAAAAAAATCGAAGTGGATATTAAAAAAGAAAAGAAAAATGATGATGATGATGAAGAACAATAAAAACAACAGAAAGAAGTGAGGGAATAAAAAAGAAAAAAAGAAAGAAAAGAAAATGAAAATATTTTGAATCATAAAAGAAGGCAGGTAACATTTTTCAAATAAGTGCAGATAAAGAAACTGAAATAAAAAAAAAGACCCAAAAAAACAAATTAAAAAGAAAAACCGCAGCAGAAAAGAAAAAGTCTTAAAAAACAAAAAACAAAAAAAAAAAAACTAGAAAAGCCAATGTAAGTGGGAAAGATTGTTTTACCGCAGGCTCTTTTTCCCAACTCTGTCCTTTCCTTTCCCTGCCCTACGACTAGCGACGGTTCCCGCCTCTGAAGCCAGCCTCCGGTGAACAATGGCGCGCTCCAATCTAGCCTTGTGTTGTATTCCGAGGGCAGCCCTCGGGGTCAGTTGCAAACAATAAACACTGAACATCGTTTTCTACAGGTTCCTTTCTAATTGAATCTCATCGTTCGAGGTTCAATCCTGCCCTGGCAGGAAACCCACACCTTACTTCCTCTCGACTTTCTATCCCTCCAGCATCCCGTATTAATTCTCTGCCTCCCCCCCTTTCCCCTTCAACTCTTTCCACACACTTACACATTAGCTCCGCGGGCATTTCTGTCTCTTTTTGCAAGAGTTGCATTCATTCTTCTTGGATGCAGGCCTGGAGGCCCGCCGCAAAGCGAAAAACCGGAAAGTAGGAGGAATTGGAGCTGACCCATTTATAAAGAGGTGTGCTTTTCTCTTTACTTTTAAAATTTTTTTTTTTCTTTTGCTTTGCTTGCTTGATTTCGCTCTCTGTTCTTTTTCTTCTTTTCGACTCTCTTATTCCTCTACCCACTCCTTTGTTGTTGTTGTTGTTGTTGTTGTTGTTCTTCTTCTTCTTCTTCTATATGCAACATGTTATTATCGTTCTTGTTACTTTTCCTATCATCATCATCATCATCATCATCATCATCATCATCATCATCATCATCATCCCTTTTGCCTCTTTCTTTTTTATATTTCTTTCATTGTATCTTGTTTCTTTTCCTCTCTGTTGTCGTTCACTTTATTTCCACCTCCCACTCCTCTTCTCCTCCTTTCTCGTCACTTGGATGTGCGGTTGGCGTAATAGCTGCTCGGAACGAGGAATCGGACCGCCGAGTTTGAATTTGATTCGGGTTTTTTACATTCACTTACGTGCAAATTCCGCTGGGAAATATGTGGATTCATCTCTTTCCCGTAGCTATGGGTTAAATAGTTTGATTTGTATCTAGAAAAATCATTGTTGTTCTAAAAAAATGTTAATGCAATATTCACTCACAAAAAATATTCTTACAAAACATATTTCGACTTTAAATAACGCACAAAGGGTTGATAATCTGTAAAAAAACCCTAATCAATCAACTAATTAGTCCTCATCTTTCTTTTCAAATTTTATACTCATCCCAATCAAATTTGACAAAAAAATTCGTTCTTAAATCGCCACCACCACTCTCGTTGGTAACGATGGTAATTAAAAAAATAATTAAAAATAATTAAAAAATAATTACAAGAAATGTACTGCACTTATAAAGCACATATAAAGTACCAGTTTGGCTTTTGCAAATATTGGCCCCATTAGAAAAAGAAAATATGACGTATAATTTGGACTTCAATTAACAAAATCAAATTATATAAAGTTTATATTTGTTTCATGTATAAACAAAACAAATATCGTTTGGAAATCAAATGCAAACGAGAACAATATTAGTCTTTATTACCTACCTAAGAAGTTTGATTAAATAAGAACCTATCAATTCATATATTATTATGTTATATATCTATACTCGGGTGGTGTGAAAAAAAACCCTGATAGTACAATTTATAAATGAAAAATATTAAACAAACTGATAACAGGGGAAAATAAACAATAAAAAAAGAAAAGATTAAAAACATCCGTGCAGCTTGAAAATAATCAATCAGCACCGCAATGTCTAGACAAAAGAAAATTAAAACACCGACAGAGTAACTTAAATTAAAACGTAAAAGTGCTCAATACACTAAGTAGAGCAAAAACTAAAATACCTAATGAGTCAGAACCTACCTACCTAACTAGGTTTCGCCTAACAGATCATCATGATAAAAACTGGCTAAAGAGGGTTGGCCCAAACGACATTTTATTGAAAAAATGGCCACCAGAAAGAATTAAAAATTAGTATAAAAACAAAAACAAGACAAAGAAAAACCAAAGGAGGGTAGGCCAAAGGATTAAAAAAACGGCAACCCGGAAAAAAAACAACCCCCCCAAACAAAAAAACAAAAACAAAAAAAAGACGAAAAAAACAAACAAAAGAAACTCAAACTACCCCCATTATTCAAGTAACCAGGCTTTTTATGTCTACAACGATTAAGTATTTCCGATCTCTGGTTAAGTAATATATTAGGGACTATCGCCTAGTCATATATATATATATATATATATATATATATATATATGAAAATTTCTCCGATTTAACCAGTAGAGAACACAATATTTATGAATAAAAATGACAATAGGAAAACTAGTAATTGCTGACGCGTTTCGTCCAATGTAGACTTTATCAAAGCAAAATACGAAATGAATTTAATTGAACAAGGTAACTAATAAAAATAAAAAACAGAATGTTCCTAGCAAGTGGAATGTAGAGAAACGCTATTTTCATATTGTTAACTGAAAATAACGTCAGTATTTGTCACGTGTGGACAATATTGTCATTATATCTTTGTTGATGTATTCAACCATTTTCTTTTGATTTTATGAATCTGTTGTGTACATTTGTTTGTGAGAGCAGTAATTTTGTTACGGAAGGTGAAATGGGGAAAAAACCTGGGCGTAGATTAATATTTGGGTAATATTCTATGGCGGCACTCTCTAGAATTTTCCTTCTGAGTGAGTTATTTTCTTTTATTATGAGTGTAGCATTTTTAAAATCAAAATTATGGTTGAATTTATTTCAATGTATGACTAGTACATTAGTTAAGTTGTTTTTTGTTTTTTTTAAATTTATACTTGTTTCTCCAATATATTGGGAGGAACAGTTTTGGCAATTTATTTTATAAAAGCCCGCTTTAGAAATATTATTACTATTAGTGTTTGAGGATCTGAGTAATCCATACTGGTTTTGGAAGTGTTTGTGACTATTTCAAGATTATTTAGATGGGATAGGTTATCCTGGATCGTGGACGTGACAGAATTGGTCGGTAGTATTATGTATCTGTTTTCATGTGATTTACTATTGCGGATTGTGTTATTAGTTTTGTTTCGTTTGTATATTTTGTATGCCTTTCTTCTTGCATTGTGGATGAAATGATATGGGTATTGTAGGTTTTTGAATGTGTTTTCTATGTATGTTTCTTCTTTAAGTAAATATTGGGGACTACAGATTCTTAATGCTCTTAGATAGAAAGAATCTGTAGTCCCCAGTTCATAATGTGATATACATACATACATACATGCATACATATATATATATATATATATATATATATATATATATATATATATATATATATAATATTTATTAATATTAATATTAATAAAGCATAAATAAGAAGTCTGAAAAGAATCGAGATTGAGTGTAATAATGAAACCATTTCATAGAAAATATCTGCAAAGAGTAAATAACAATAACATTAAAAGTGCCACCTATCATTGGTTTCCGACAGTTAACCTGAAATCTTTGACAGAAGGATTCGTCAATACCGTACAAGATCAAAGTCTAACAACTAGAAACTACCATGATGAAATTCTCAAAAATGATGTCAACGCCCCCCTCCACACTCGATGCAGGATTTGTGTCTTACGTCAAGAAACTATTGACCACTTAATGTCAGACTACAAACTCTTAGTCCCAACAGAATACTTTACGCGCCATGTCGAAACATGGCAATATATTCAATGCGCAATAATATGCAAGTACCACTTACCACTGGAAAATAATTGAGGGGAACACATAACAAATTCTGTAACATTCTGCGCTGTGGAATTTTACAATTCACACAGGCAGAACAATAATCGCTAATAAGCCAGATTTCTACGTCAAAGACTTGCTGGAAAAAAGTGTTTACTCGTTGGGATATTAATCTCTGCTGATGAAAACATTTCAGTAAAGACAAGGATTTAGAAATTGAAATTAACGAGATCAGACAATTCCAATAATTAGTGTGGAAAACACACCAAAATATATGAAAAATCATGATTCTCATCTACCTGGTAAATTAAAACTGGGATACTTTCCGCATTATAAGGAAAGTTTTATCAATGTGAAAGGTTAAGGAACTTTACAACTGGAATTTGTTACTCTTCTGCATAAAATCATGGTTTGATTTTTTAAATAAAAGCAAACAAGGAAATAACAATAGATTCATTTTCCTGTAACCTAGAAAGAGGTTACCGAATGAGGAATAACCAAAACGGAGGTTGGAAATGAAATGGTAATCTTTATAACATCAACCAAATACAATACTCGCCAGCGGCGTGAAGTAGGTAAACCACTGCTAGTGGCGGACTACTTAGATAGGATATTACCCCCACTTACAATAGTGTCATGTTAACTATGTGTGTCCTTTTCCTTTCCATTCTCTACAAAACTTCGTTGTTGCTCATTTTTTCGGTCCATGGTATCATCAGCATCCTTCTGTAGGGCTACATTTCTATTGCTACAAGTTTCTTCTTCATCTTTGAAAAGATTGTACTGGGCTGATGTTTCTTGGATTGGTGCCTTTTTTATTCGACATATGTGTGGGATTTCTTGTCAATTTTGATCGACAAATGAAGATATCCTTTAACTATACATTATGTTTATACGCGTGTGTGTGCGTATGATAGGAAAATTATTCTTGGAACATGGAATATCAGAAAATTAAACCAATGTGGCCAGTTACAAAATATAAAGCAAGAAATGAGCATGTTAAATATTAATATTTTAGGCGCATGTGAAACAAGGTGGGCAAACAATGGAGATTTGGTCAGTGACAAACATGATCATATATAGAGAAAAATGAAAGAGGAGTAGGACTGATATTAGATCAAGACATGAAGAAATGTGTTATGGGATACTGTTGATTATCTGATAGAATTCTTGTCGTTAAACTGAAACGAAAGCCTTCTAAATATATCCATCATAGTTGTTTATTCTCCGACTGCACAATTGAAAAGTTTTAATCTACGCTAGACAACTCCAAGGTTCAATGTAAATCGCAAGAAATGACAATTGTCATGGAAGACCTGAATGCCAAAGTAGGCAAGGAGAGAGATGGTAAAATAGTTGACAAATTCGGCCTAGGAACTCGTAATGACCGTAGACAAAATAGGTTCAATCGTGCACAGCTAATGATCAGGTAGTGGACAATACTTGGTTTCAAGAACACCCAAGACGTATTTGGTCATTTAGAAGCTCAAGAGAAACTAAAAACCAAATTGACTACAAGACTATCAATAAGAGATTCGGGAATGCACTTCTACACTCCAAAACATACCCAAGCACCGACTGCGGGAGCGACCAACATACAGTGATATGGAAACTTAGAGTAAAACTACGACAATTGAAGAGGGATAAAAATCAATATATATAAATCGGGAAATGAACAGTTTAAATGTTAGTATTTTAAGCGTATGAGAAACGAGGTGGGCAAACAATGGACATTTCATCGGTGACAAATACAGGTTTATAAATGAAAGAGGAGTAGGACTGGTATTAGACCAAACCATGATAAAATGTGTTATGGGATACTGTTAAATATCTGAAAGAATTCTTGTCGTTAAACTGAAACGAAAGCCTTTCAATATATCCATCATAATTGTTTATTCACCGTCAGCACAACTGAAAAATTTTAACTTACACTAGACAACTCCAAGGTTCAATGTAAATCGCAAGAAATGACAACTGTCATGGGAGACCTGAATGTCAAAGTAGGCAAGGAGAGAGATTGTAAAATAGTTGACAAATTCGGCCTAGGAACTCGTAATGAAAGCGGAGAGAAATGGGTCCGATGACGTACGGTGAATGACCAGGTAGTAGCAAACACTTAGTTTCAAGAATATCCAAGACGTATATGGAAATGTAAAAGCCCGGAAGAATTAATAAAACAAACAAAATAAATCGACTATATATTTATTAAGAGATTCAGGAATGTAGTTTTACACTGCAAAAGGGAAGCTAGTGGAAGCGACCACCTTCCAGTGATATGGAAACTTAGAGTGAAACTATGGGAATTAAAGAGGACCATGACAGCAACCAAATTGTAATATGTCACTTTTGAACGATCCAAATCAGAAGGAGAAATATGTGGACAATGTGAAAAGCAGGCACGATGAACACAATGAAAATGGAAACTCAAGTGGGACACATTAAGAGAAGCTTTAGTAACATTAGCAATCGAGATCATCGCAAAAAAAAAATGAATGGATGAGAGATGAAATTCTTGACATGATGAAATGGAGACAAAAATAAACAATGCCAAGACACAGAACAAAATATGTGACACTGCACAAAGAAATCAGGAACCAATGCAGGCAAAGTAAATAAAGCATAAAATCCAAGGACGGAACTCTGATATTAGAGAAAGAAAAATACTTCAGATATGGGACGAATGCATTGGCGAACTCTTTGACGATGAAGAAACAACCAGCAATACACAAGAAGGACCGGAAATATTAAAATCTGAAGTGGAATCTGCACTGGCCAAATTGAAAAGAAAGAAAATGACAGAGCCAGATGTAATTGTAATAAAGGTTCTGGCAACCTTAGATTATTTCAGCATTGATAAGATAACAATATAATATTCTGATCGAGTTCTGGATCAGTTGGGGAGGCAGTACATATTCTAGTAGGACTTGGCTTCCTTTCATATGACCCACGTAATATCAAGGGTGGCTGGACGACAATAGTCTCGATTGTATTTCTCATATGAACATATGATTTGATTTGAACTCCAAAGACAGAACCATTTAATTACCAACATGGATGAGAATCCTTTGATTTGACATGCAGTCAGTTCCGAAGATGCATCGAGATCGTTCTCGAAGAATTGGAAGGTTTTATTTGAATAACCTCTATCGAAGGTGAACATGCTTACATATACCGATATTTTCACTTGAATATCATTGTTATTATTTATCATTTCTTTTCAATTACTCTTATAGAAATAGAAAGATGGCTGGAAAAATGATCGGCTCCTTGTACAGTTCCAGAAAGTACCAGACTCCTTCTGACATGATTTATCTTTACAAGGGTCGGATCAGTACCGAAATGAAGTGTTGGTGTCATATCTGAACCGGAGCTGGACAACCTTAACTTTCCAGCCTTGATAGGATCAAAATCGTCTACGCAGTCTTGTAGGGGATGATTTATGTTCCAACTTACATCCTCTTTCAACACAGACTCAAAGTTGCAATCCAGTCGTCACTTCATCGTTGTTTCCATAGCAAATGTTCAGATGTGCGCCCCATTCTTTAGTTCCAACAGGTCGGATGTTTTGCCATGCGAATCACTCACATTTTTTCTGTATTTCATTTGTAAAGAGGAAATGCTCCCCAGACAGCTTTTCCCCTACCTTGTGGAACAAACACGCACGTGAATTATGCTCTGAACGCTACAAGTTTAATCTCTTCAAGTCCAGGGTCAAACATTATCTATCCTCCCTATCCTCAAAGTCTACATTTCCTTCTCCTTCCTCTTATGTTCGTATCACACATTTCATTCAGAAATAAGAAGTAGAGGAGGAGGTGGAAGAAGAAGAAGAGGAAGAAAAGGAAGAAAAAGCAAGAGGAAGAAGAGGCGAAGAAGAAAAGGAAGAGTAAGGAAAGTAGAAGCAGTAGAAGAAGAGACAGAACAAAAAGAGGAGGAGAATCAACAAGAAGAAGAAGAAGAAGAAGAAACAAGAAGCGGAAGAAGAGGGGTAAGAAGAAGAGGAGAAGAAACTAGTAGTAATAGCAGTAGAAGAAGAGACAGAACAAAAAGAGAAGGATCAAGAAGAGTAGTAGTAATAGTAGTAGTAGTAATAATAATAATAATAATAATAAGAAGAAGAAGAAGAAGAAGAAGAAGAAGAAGAAGAAAGAAGATGAACGAGTGAAATATTGAAAATTTGACAGAATAAGTGGAATTTTTAAAATCTTCCTGCCGCGTGCCCCATCGCCGTTTGGATCATCTAGGTACCCCAAAGATGGAAAATTAAAAAAATAAGAATAGGTCAGAGGGGAAGGGGTTGAATCTAATCCATAAGAAAAGCTAAGCGTTGTTTTGTTTCTTTCTTTCTCGTTCATAATAAGAATGATGTAAAGAAAAACTGAAAAACTAAAAATATATTGACAAGTGAAGAACGAAGTACGAAAAAAGAATCAAGAGAAAATTGTCAAAGACATAATGTGACATTATTGTAATTGAATTGAAGAAAATTGAACTCGACATCCTGAAAGAGAAAGGGTGTGTGTGTGTGTGTGTGTGTGGGGGGGGAGACATGAACGGGGTGTCGCGGGGGGCGGTGGTGTGTTGGGAAGAAATCAAAAATTGAAAATTGAACACACCTCGAATCATTAAAGTCGTTGCTCCCTTTAAAGAAACAACATTTTTATCACTAAATGTTAGAAATCAATTTCAATTTTCTCGCTTTTGATTTCTATTAATCTTTTGACTTTAGCCTTCCTTTGGAGGATATTTTGACAGCACTTTACGAATTTGATTTTTACTTCATTGTGGCTGTGTCTTTTGTTTGTCGCTTTCACTTCGCGTTCTTCTGTCTTTCCTTCCTTCCTTCCTTCCTTCGTTCCTTCCTTCCTTTTCTTTCTTTCTTTCTTTCTTTCTTTCTTTCTTTGAGTCTCCTTCCCTCCCATTGATAATTGTGATTTGTGTTTATTAAAGTTTCTTCACTTTAATGGTTGATTGATTTTATATCTTTCAAAATTCTTTATTTACTTACAGATCTCGACAGATTTCATTTTGACTTCTTTAAAAATTTTTATGATTTTCATCGATTTTCCTTCACTATCGCTAGCGCCGCCACCGATACCACCGGCACCACCGTAGCCGCCACCGATACCAACGCCGCCGCCGCCACCACTTGCACTGCCATCATCATCATCATCATCATCACGAGCAGTAACAGCATCTCTCTTATCGAGAAATATTAAGTTTTTGTATATAATAATCACAACAACAACAAAGATCGTCAAAGCCTAACAAAACACGTCGACCAATAAAATTAGTGGAGGTTAATGCGTTTAAAGGCAAACTGATTTTTGTAAATAAAGTATTCAATATTAAAAATAGAACAGCAACAGTTAATAGATAAACAATATATATATATATACATATGAGAAAATAAGGAAAAAATAGAAAACGTTTACAAATTTATGTTTCTATTTCATTCTTTATTCTGTCATTCTGTCGGACTTTGATCTATATTTGATTCCAATTCATATATATATATATATATATATATATATATATATATATATATATATATATATATATATATATGTGTGTGTTTTTTTTTTTTGTTTTGTTTTGTTTTTTACGGCATATCAACCTCAATGTGTTATTTAAGACTGACAAATTTTATTGCTGGTAATATTTTTCCAAAAATGTATTGGTGGAATATATTTTTTCTTTAAAAATCTATTGCTGGTAATAATTTTTCCTCAAAAAAATTATTGCTGGTATTAAAACCTATTTTTACACTTTCATAGTGTTTTCAACCCAGTTTGGAGGTTAACTATTTGCCCATAGCTTGGACCCAAACAGGTGCAGTAAACCCCGGGTCAGGGCGGACGTAAGAACAGCAGCAATTAAGAGGTGCTTCCACGCTCCTCAAAACCTCCTGATCAGAGGCCTTGCTGTCGGACGTAGTTTATCGTCTAACCCAGGACACTGTATATATGGGGGCTGCTAAAATGTTCTCGACAAATATGATCGAATCACAAAACAACAGAATTTATCAGAATTCGTGTCTCGTGTTTAAAGTAAAGGATTGTTTCTTGATAAGTCTGAACTTGGTTAATGCTTGGATAGTGATGCTCATTATCACAAAATCGCCGAAGAAGATCCTGGTTTCAAATGATGTTGAAATCAGTTTCGTTTCATTCAGAAATCTTTATCATTGATGAAATCTTTAGAAGCTGAGAATCCCAATAAAGAGAAGAAAAGTGGAAGTCAAAGGACAAAAAATTATTTTTATTATTCCTAAATTCATAGATACAGTAACAGTCGGCATTTTTTTTTAGCCAGTAACCCTGACGACACGGCTCAGTTTCCTGCTATGATTAAATGATCATCAATGGTTGATTTTGAAATCGAAATATTAATAAGAAAAAGAAATGTAGAAAAAGAAATACTCAAAATACGTGACAATAATGAAAGAATCGATAATTTAGTGACAACGCAGTAATCCTCTGTTGATTACTCTGATACTTTTAAAACGGCCAACGTCCGCAAATAGGAAAAAGGCAGCAGTGAAATTTATGACTTGAAAATTCTAATATTCTATGAGTACTCAACACATGATCCATCGTAACTTTGACCGGCCACCTTTCAAAAGCTACTTTCTCAAAGTAAAAGATTTCTTTTGCTAGTTAGCGTAGCATATTTACTTTTATTCTGTTCCTTCGCATATGGAATTGGATTTCATTCGAGCGGTTAAAACATCTAAAAAAGAGACATGAAGGAGGAAAAAAGAAAAAAAAAAAAAACAAAACAAAAAACAACACCAAAAACCGAATCCATTTTGTTTGAAAATGCTTTTAATTCTTTGCAACCAGAGATGCATTTAATTTTTCTAGGACGCTCGTCTGATTCTACAGTAACGTTCGTGATTTTCATTTCAGAACTGTGAAGTTCAATAGATAAAATCCGTCGACAATGCATGATAAAGAAATGCCTAGAACATCAGCGAAGATTTTAACAACGTTTATTTAAAGACATTCGCCATCATCGCCAAAGCCACAAAGCAAAAAAGAAAAAAATTGTCATCACAACATTGGTTGTAACAACGGAAAAAGGCAGTGTCAGCAAGGGTGCATTATGGGGACTTCCGTTTCCGTTATCTTAGGTCCTCTTATCGAAGCGGGTTTGCAAAGGTGCCGGAAGTGACGTGCTTCGTTCACTTAGTTGTCTAGTTATGCGTATTCATACGTTGGTTGCATGCACGGTAAGCATTAGCAGGAATCTCTATAAAAGAATCAATGCGATCAATGGGAAGAGATTGTCTAATGCAGTCTCTTCTTCTTCTTCTTCTTCTTCTTCTTCTTAGAAAACGAGCGAGCGTGCATGCAAACGAGCGTGCAGATATGAAGTGGAAAATGGAACTTTTCCTTCTTCCAAGTCATTTTCAGGCTATGTTTCAAAATGTCGGCATAAAAAAGAAAAATACGCATTCATAAGAAATCGAAGACTCACACCAACACACACACACACACACACACACACACACACACACACACACACACACACATATATATATATATATATTATCTATCTCTCTTTGCAAACACACGCACACACACACACATATATATTATCTATCTCTCTTTGTAAACACCTGCACACACACACACACACATATATATATTATCTATCTCTCTTTACAAACGCACGCACACAAACACATTTTTTCGCAGAATTTTATGCCCAAATTTGCTCGCAAATGAATAATATATATATTCTCTATCTCTCTCTGTCTTTCTACATTTCCCTCTCTCTGTCTGTCTCTCTCTCTATATATAAATTTGAATTTATTTCTAGCAAAACACATTACCATACATACTTACGTATAAGTGCATAAATGCTTTTTAAATTATTCTGCATGTATATATTTCTAAATATGTATTCTCATGCTGACACACTCAAACATACACATATATAGTTAATATCAATTATATCAACAAAATATTGTGGAAGAAATGATAATAATTACAATATTTTATCAACGCTTTTGAACTCTTTCGAAACTGGAAAGTGTGGACTGTGGATCTGCCGCTCAAATATGACAGCAGTATTTCATTCTCGTCCTTATCTGGTTCTTGTAAAAGTAGAGAATATCATGAAGAGGAGTCAAGTACTTACTAGAGTGGTACAGGGAGCCACCATTTTACCTCTTAATGGATACGGAGATATTAAACGACCAAGAAGCATAAAGACTTGCTGACATCGATATTGACTGCAAGGATCAAGAGCAAATGTCAACCCAGGCGTGATATCCTAAACTGTTGGGAACCATGAGCTTGTGTACGTATAGCCAACGATTTACGCTACAATAGAGGGTCATCTTTCTTTTTCGAGATAGTCACCTTTGAAATCAAATGGTACTCCGCAATGTTCAGTGATAAGGGAATGTTCAGTCGAATGATGTTTGCGTGTGTGATGTAGTGTAGAGTTGAGGAGCGACACCTTCCAGTTTATTCGCCCCACGACAAACAGTTTCCATCATAGTGTCGTAAGTTACAACTATCGTTCGACTTTGGTACTTGTGGATGGAGCATTGAATATCTCTGTCCTTCCGCCATTCCTGCAACAGAATAATACCCATCCATGCTACTCAGCATAGCCTGTAAGGTGTTCGACAACTTCCCTAACTAGCACGGTATTTATACGACATGATGGGATGACACGTGGCTCGTTCAGTTAGCCCACCTACAGATCTCGCTTTATTACAGCCAGAGTTGCAAGGCACGTGGAATAATGTATTTCTGTCCGGTTGTGTTGAATACTTATGATCACCTCAGTAGTGATGTACTGCATTGATACAGGCTGTGTGAATATGGTTTATAAAGTACTTTTTTGAAATATCTGCACGCTTTGATCTGTATATGTTATAAGTACCATCCATCTATATTATCTGCACGTTTAATATTGAATACATTACATATTTACGAAGGTGCCGTTTTATCTTTCTTCAGTGTATGTTAAAATTTACACTGACACTAAAAGTACGTGTGTATAATATACTTTGGTGCTTTTAAATTAAAAATGTAATTATCTATGATGTAAAATATAATTAATAGAACGAAATAAAACGGCGAGTGAAAATGTAATTTTTGAAAACCATTTTGTAAGTCACGCTCAGTGGAATCAGTCTAGATACTCAAATGAATATGTGTAGACCCTGTCTCCTTTTGATCTATCTATCTATCTATCTATCTATCTATCTATCTATCTATCTATCTATCTATCTTAGTCTGTTCATATCTATCTATCTATCTATCTATCTATCTATCTATCTATCTATCTATCTTAGTCTGTTCATATCTATCTATCTATCTATCTATCTATCTATCTATCTTAGTCTGTTCATATCTATCTATCTATCTATCTATCTATCTATCTATCTATCTATCTATCTATCTATCTTAGTCTGTTCATATCTATCTATCTATCTATCTATCATATCTATCTATCTATCTATCTATCTATCTATCTATCTATCTATCAATCTATCTATCAAGCATAAGTATTCCTATTTTGTTTTTTTGTTTCTTTTCAATTTTGACACGCGTTTCTATTTTCTGTTTGAATTCCTTTCCCGTGGAAGGAAAAGGAGATTTTCCTGCTCTAAATACTACCTTACACTCTTCGAATAAAAAATGCTTTCTCTTTTGGTAAGCTGCAAACACGAACACTCTATCGACATTGAATGACGAATTCAGAGATTTCTATTGTCACAGTCAGACGAAACAATACTCACCTGAAAAAATGTGACATAAAACGGAAGGCACGAAAGTAATTGAAGGAAAAAAAATCTCCAAATTTTCACACATCGGGAATCACAGACTTTATTTGGTATTTGAAAAGAAAATGCTGACTTTCTTTAAAGGAAAATAATTTAACAATTTCTTTTCTTCCAACTCGTAAGACATTAACAGTAGATGCAAGATTAGTAACAACAACAACAATAATAAAATTGTAATGAAGAAATCAAAAGAGTTTAAGACAAGAATAATTAAAATAATTATGTTTCACGAATTGCCATCAGATATCTGTGGAAACTGAGTTACAGCAAGTCTTATGTAACCTGCAGCACCTTCCTCAGTATTTTGGTAGACACTAGCAATGTCATGATATTTCGTCATAATTCTTCCTTGAAGATCTAATTCATTCAATTCTAGTCCGATGGTCGAATCTTCTTGTTTACGATGTTCAAACTCGTCTCATTTGAATCTGGATATCAAAGTTTCTTATTATATGAGTTTCTTCTTCTTCTTCTTCTTCTTCTTCTTCTTCTTCTTCTTATTATTATTATTATTATTATTATTATTATTATTTAATTTGATTTCTGGTCTATATATTCATTTCTTTCCGGGTCCCAATCAGAGACCTAAAGTTAGAAATTTTCCACTGACTATTGTTTGAGGAGACCCCCCCCCAAAAAAAAAACAAAACAAAAACAAAACAAAACAAACATCTAAGATCACACGTATTTTACATAAATTATGCCCTTCGTAAGGTGTGAGTACAATCTTTGTATTTTTAAGGCATAGATTACCATGAATCCCTTCAATGGGTCTATTGAAATCTTTTGCAATCAGTCTGAGGGCTTCAACTACAACTGGAGTTGTTGATGTCCTCATGTGTTATATATTTGTCTTTGTATTTTGATAGTTTTTTTGAAGATCTTCAAAGATACATTACACTCTGACGGGTCTGTGTTGTCAATCAGTTTTTGTAGTTTCTGATCACAATGTCAGGGCGATTAGCTTTGATTATTTTTGTGTATTGCAAAGTCCCATAAAATTATTACAGGCCCTATCTCTCCGTAACCGGGTCTAGGCGATCATACAAATTTCTTGTACTTTCCTTTCCGTAAAAGTTACAGATTTTCCAATGCAGATATTGGCTCACTCTGACATGCCGGGTTTTATATTCAGTGGGTGCCAATACTGTGCAACCTGATACATGATGGTCAATTGTTTCTGGATATTTATCACGGAATCTGCATTTTGGACTAACACAATTTTTCAGTATATGTGCTTGATAATTTCTAGTTATCAAGCATTGGTAATGTGCAGCAAGAATAAGACCTTCGCTTTCAGCTTTCAACCGTGCACTATGTACCCACGGATGGGTACGCGGTTTGTCAACATCAGCTTGTTTGGTACGGGCAAAATATTGACCATGAAGAGGCTTATCTTGCCATCGTTGCTGTATCTGGTCCATTGCATTTGCTTTTGCTTTCTTTTTAAGCTCTTTGCAGATTCAGTCAGTGTATTATGCTTTACTTGCATTTCGTCACCGACTTGAAATTCTATTTTGAATTTGTTGACTTTCTTTATTACTGAATACAGTTTTTTACTTCTTTCCTGTTCTTTGACACAGATCATCATCCTGTCTTCTGTAGTTTCCAGGTATTTTTGAAGGGCGATTGTTGTAGTTTTGTAAGACAGTTCTAGTTGAACTAATCCTCTGCCTCATTTGGATCTGGGAACATACAGAAGATCAGCATCAGCGTTGGGATGATGTATGCGGTAGCAAGTGAGAAGCTTTCTAGATTTGGCGTCCGTTTTGCTTAATGTCAGCTATGGTACAGTTAAGGATGTTAAAACTATATTGCACAACAAATAGAGCCATGAATTGAAACATGAGAACTCTTATGCAGCGAAGGAATCATATTTTTTTTAAAAAATAATTATTATTATTATATATATATATATATATATATATATATATATATATATATAGAGAGAGAGAGAGAGAGAGAGAGAGAGACGTCGGTTATACGATTTACCTAAAGTTCATAAAAATGATGTGTTCTCAAGATCTATTCTTTCTATGACAGGCTCTCAGCACAGCATGAGTTAGCCAAATGGTTGGCGGAGTTGCTTCAACAAGTTTTTGACTACTTCTCAACGTTTTGTATTTCTGGCTCATTTACATTTTCTGAATTTATTAGAAATTGTTCTATAAATTCTAGAGATAAAATATTAATTGTCTTTGATATCATGAGTCTGTATACAAATGTATTCCCCCCCCCCATCTCAAGAAACTGTACAGATTTGTGCAGATGCTCAGTATAGAGGCTGCTTGGGTCCCGCTACCATTCAAATTTATGTTTTTAGTAACGGAAGGGGTAGAATATTAGTTTCGAAGACATTATGCATTCCCAAATTGATGGGGTCTCTATGGGTAGCCCTTTGGGTTCTGCTTTAGCCAACATTTTTGCTGGATATTATGAAAGCTTGTTGTTTGAGAAATGTCAGAAGTCGTATATCTATTTACATTATGTTGACGACACTTTTTTTATATTTGATCAACGAGGCAATTCTTTATCGCCAACAGTTAAATTCTCTACATTCATTCATGATGGAGGTGGAGGAGGGGAATTCGCTTTCTTTTCTAGGTGTTTTGGTTGAACGTAAAGACGACAAATTTATTACCAGTGTTTATCGTAAACCAACTTTTACTGGTTTATAAACTAATTGGAATTCTTTTGTCTTGCGTTCTAGTAAAGTCAAACTAATTGTCACATTGGTCCATCGTGCCTTCAGCAAGAGTTAGATAGGATTCATTATATTCTAATTAATAATGGCTATCCTAATAATATTATTAAGCGTGTGATGGAACGTAAGATTGAACGCTTTAGTAAACCCTTTGTGTTCGGTTCTAATTTATGTCCGATTTATTTAAATTGTCTTGGCTTGGTGGAAAGTGTCAAACTTTGATTGAGAGGTTTTCTAACTCTGTTTCTTCCAATTTTTTTACGGCCAAGTTGTTTTCGGAACTCACCCTGTTCTTTCTTCCTTTGTTAAGGACCGTTTGTCTTATTTAAATAAGACTTCTTTCATTTACAAATTCAAATGTCAGTGTGAAGCTGAATAAATAGGACTAACTTGTCGAAGGTTGGAACAGGGTTATGTCAGCACGTACCTACATTTATTAGATTAAATCATTATAATGGCATTGGTGTTTCGCAACCAGCACATGAATCTACGATTGGACAACACCTATTAGAGAATGAGCTTTGCACCTCACAATTTTCTACTGACTCATTCTCTTTTTTGCATATGGGTCGGTCTAAGCACCATTTACAAGTGTTAGAAGCTGTTTGTATTAAATTACAGCAGCCATCTTTGTGTAAAGCAGAAGGAGAAATTCCTTTGGTCACTCCAGTTATTTAGAGGATTGTGAGGACCTAGGTTTTCTTATAAACTCATGATGAAGTATTTACATCTTTTCCTAAATTTAGCTATATTTTAATCGGGAATTTATTTTTAGAGGTACTCCAAATCTTCCTCCATATTTCATAAATTCTCACACCAATTTAGATATAATCATTTTGGCAACATTGGTCCCTAAATGAAGTATTGGCCGAAAGGTGCCTAGGTTTAATACAAAAGAAAAAAAAAATCAGCAGTAAATCGTGTTTTTTCAAATCACACACACACACACACACACACACACACACACACACACACACACACACACACACACACATATATATATATATATAAAAACGATATATATGTATATATATATTTATATATGAAGAACAATTTTATTTACATGATATATATATATATATATATATATATATATATATATATATATATATATATATATATATATAATGTAAAAAAAAATCAACAGAGCCTAAATATAACAATATTATTAATTCAATAATACCAAAATCTGCTACTCAGAGTTTCATATGATAACAATCATCAGGCGGAAATGATGATTGTTATCACATGACAGACTCTCTGTTCATTTTCGACCAATGAGAGTTCAACAGCATATTCTGCCCTGGGTACTCTACGTATTTGTGTCTTCGATTAATTTTATGGCCAGGTTGAGACTCACACAATATTCCATATATAGTACAAGGAACTGCATCTCTTGTGTATGCTGCATCAATGTTAGAGTGGTGTTCTCAATGTTTCGCCTTGTAATACGAAGATGTTCAATGCGTGACATGTCAAATGTCGTAATGCCTTTTATGTATATACTCCTACACTTGACACGATCAGAAGCCACTTCCTAAAAGGACGGTACACAGAGTGATGTCGACAGAATTTTGGTTTTGCTTAACTTTATTCTGGTGCCACAATAGATTTTTCTCACTTTTCGAGAACCGCCATGTCCTTTCACATACGCGTACCATCATCAACACATCGAAGCTACAACTCAACACACCACACACACACCACACACGCACATATATACATACATACATATCTATCTATCTATCTATCTATCTATCTATCTATCTATCTATAGAGAGAGAGAGAATATCTAATACTTTTCTACGTTACCAGATGAGTGCACTACGTTCAGATGTATATAGTGGCTTCTGAATATGATATAGAAGTTGAATTTTCTGCTATTCTGAAATTATATTTGATTTCTACTTTGAATTTATAAACTGACTATACTGAATGCTAATATATTTTATTGGTATAACATTTATAGTGATTTTCCAAGCGTAGCTTATATGTGGCACAAGAACCGAAAGTATGGGGCACCCAGTGAGGATCGAACTCACAGCTCGGTCGTAATTGTTCCAGCGAGACAAGCTTGCTAACTATTACACCGCCTCGAGGTGCCCCAGGTATAACATTTATGTGTGTTAAAAGAACTCATATGTTTCATTTGGTTTGGAGATAAATAACATTTCAAAGTAAGGTATATATAAATATCCTACTATTTTTACTATCGTGGTCTTTTGGGTAAGATGATAAACTACATCCAACAGAAATCAGGAGGTTTTGAGGAGTGTGGAACCACCTCTTAATTGCTGGTGTTTCCAGTTCCACGCTAACCCGGGGTGGTAGCACTTGTTAGGGTCCCAGCTATGGGTAAATAGTTAACACCAATCTGAGATCAAAACACTTTGAAAGTTAAAGATAGGTTTTAATACCAGCAATACATTTTTGCAAAAATTATTAGCGGCAATGAGTTTTTGAAGGAAAAAATATTATCAGTAATACATTATTACCAGCAAAACATTTTTGAAGAAAAAATATTACCAGCGATACTTTTTTGAAAAAAAATATTACCAGCATTAATTTTGGCATTAAATAACCCATTGAGGTTGATATGCCGTAAAACAAACCAAACCAAACCTACTATCGTGTGATGGAGGTGGGAAGAACTGCTTATGCAAGTACTTTCAAATGTTGCACTAATATGAAGCTGGGAAAGGAGATGAGCGCCACCGGTTATAAACGAAAGCAAAGCAACATTGCAGCATTCATTAACTTCTGAACATTCCGGCATATACGGCTGCAAAAAGATCTTTGGAAATTTTATAATGGTTTCAGGAAGAGATTGACATCGCCAGATTAAAAAATATGTGCTTCGCAATGGTTCTCCAGATCTCCAATCACAGTTAAGGTCATTTCCATGAACCAAAAAGCAACAAAAACAACAAACAGAACAAAAAAAAAAAAATTACATGTTGTTTCCTTGACAAGTCAAAATGAAATATCAAGGAATTATTTTAACCAGAAAGACAATTGCAGAACAATTGAAAATAATACTGAACCTAATGCAGTGCTTTTTTTTTATTTCATTGTTTGGATGAAATGGAATTGGTCAATGTCATTCTCAATGTGCTCATCTCTGCATGTGTGTGCCTGTGCTTGTGTATGTGTGTGACTGTGAGAGGGCATGTGTGTGTCTATTCAAATGTGTGCTGTCAAGATTCCTCTTGTCACGATATGTGAAATAACAGAGTCAGGGGGTGAACCATGAAATTTCAGCATTTGCCGATATGTCGTGACCAGGGCCTACTGCAAAATGACACACCCAAGACAAAAAAAAGAAAAAGAAAGAAAGAATAAAACTGAAGAACATGGATAGATTTTAAAAGAAAATACGTGTATTGATACCGAGTGTCAAACACAAAACAAACACTAAATTCTCTTTCCTTTCCCTGCGATTCCATTTGAAAAGATTCATTTTTCTTTTCGTACAGATGAAGTAAATGCAAGCAAGATTGTTCACTCCTATTTATGGCTCCAACTTAGAAAAAAAAAGAAAAAGAAAAAAAAAGAAAAAGAAAAAGGAAAAAGAAAAAAAAAACGAAAAAGAAAAAAAAGAAAAAGGAAAAAGAATGTCCCTGGTAAAAGTAAAAAGTCAAAGAGCGGTGAAAAGCGTAAATAAAGAAAACCAAGAAAAAAAAAAGTTTCAAGAATCTGACGATTTGCCAAAGAGACATATCAGTTCTTTGCAGCTTTTAGGTTTCGTTAGAAAAACTATTTTTTTGACGGGATCCATTTTTATTCTTTCATTTTTTCTTTCTGTCTTTCTCTTCTCCTCACAGGGCTTCAGTTTTTCTTTCTTCAATGTTTTGGAATTGTGCTTGCCATCCTTTCAACTTTCCTTTTCACTTCTACTTCTTCTCTCCTTCTTTCCTTTTCTCTTTTACCCCTTCTCTCTTTTTTTCCTTCGTTCTTTTTTGTCACACAAAATTTTCCCGCTTGGAATTTTCTTCAAGAATCCATTAGAATTTTCGATGAAAATGAAAGCACACGAAAGAACTTCGGGCGCAGATTAACAAATAAACGCACAAACACAAAAATCTCTCCCCTTTCCCCCCTGCGATTCTTTCAAAAGGAACCATTTTTCTCAAGGCCACCGACTTTGCTTCTCTGTCAGACTCGAACAATTTTTGCTGCGTATCGAATCTCTTCATAAAGCTGAAAGCGCTTCCAGAAATAAGTGCCAGGAATCCGAAAAACACACCTGAATTACGTCACTTCTCTTCGCAAATGCGAACGCAGTTTTCATCAGTTCCGTTCGCTGAGCATTAAAACCACCCGGGGTGGGGCCCAGTCACATGGCCCAGATGCTTTAAATATTGATTCCTTTTATCGGGCTCGAGCCTCAAATCCATCATGAAGATTTTGTCTTTTTTTTTTTTTTTTTTTTACAAATCCACCAGATAATAATGCGTATAAGCAAGTGTCGACATTTGTTTAATTTGTAGGTAGCAGAAAAAATAGCATATTCCTATAAAAACAGGTAAAGTAAGAGAATGAGGCAAGATTTTATTATAATCAAGAGAAGTTTCAATCCTAAGAGGATTGACGTCGCTCAGAAAATGATGTGTGAGTGGGGGTGCAATCAACTTACAACTCTTTTTCAATGGCAGAATAAAAAAATTAGTTTTGGAAAATCAAATTCTAGGTGTAGCTTTTTTGCCAACTTCATTATTTATTCATGGTCACCTGTGAGGGTGAAAGTGGGTAGGGGTCAGCAGGGATTGGGGATCAAAAGATGTGCGTGTGGGGTGGTGGTGGTAAGAGATAACAAGAGAAAAAGTGTACAAGAGATTGGTTGGGGAAATGCAAACAGTTTTTGGAACGGAAAGAAAAGTAAGTAATTGAATGATAGTCTGTACCAAGACGAGGGGGGTGCAGACATTCATAAGGGTGCATCATAAATAAAAATCAGATATCATGCCTAATATGAATATTTGTGCAAGATATATATATATATATATATATATAGAGAGAGAGATAGATAGATAGAGATATATATATATATATATATATATATATATATATATATATACATAGATACATATGTGTGTGTGGGTTTGTGCAGATGTAGGTACGTATACAATATATTTATGTATCTATATATGTTTTTTTTGCGTATGAGCCATTAAAATATACGTGAATTATATATATATATATATATATATATATATATATATATGTGTGTGTGTGTGTGTGTGTGTGTGTGTGTGTTTCATTAAAGAAGTCAGACAAGTACTACCATTAAGCTTTTGTTTAATTTTTCTTGTGTTTGAACAAGTGATTTCTTTTGGGGACACGGAGTATGCAGAAATTGTCCAAATGTTCTATAATTCTGAGCGCTTTCGGCTATACATTTAGCCATTATCAAGGATGATTTTACTTTCATTTTTTAATTGGGCGTATGGGTTGTGTGTATGTTTCTAGAGTTATGGGGATGTTTATATCGGAATTATAGAACAGTTTCTACACACTCTGTGTCCCCCCCCCTAAAAAAAACAAAACAAAAAAAAACACGTATTGAAACAGAAGAAAAATTAAATAAAAAGCTTAATCTTAGTACCTTGTCTGCCGTCTTTAATGAAACATGTATAAACGAAAGATTGCTGTTCAAATACATATATATATATATATATATATATATATATATATATATATATATAAGCAGTGTGGATACAAAGTAAAACACCCAATAGTGATAGTATTTTTCATGCCTTAACGCAATTTACATACGCTATATCCTGGATATTAATAACTTTTTATCTTATAAATATAATATACCTTAAACTTTATTTTTGTCTTAATTAGCACTGTTGGGTGATATGCTAATTCTATAAACAACAGCCACCTGTGCTAATGCAAATCTCTTAAGTAAAATGAATGGAGCACTTTGGCTGATTGGCATTTGTTTACATTCGTAAAAAACAATACAATAGATTTAGCTGTGTAACAGTGCCGAATGAAGGTAGCTCTGTGGTAGAAGCTCTGACCGACACCAAATCAGTTTTGTCTCGATCCTGGCTTGTTGAATGATATATATATATATATATATTATTTTCAAAAATATGATTTCATCGCGACACACAAATTACTGTTTCGAAACTTGACACTTTTAGAACTTGGGATATCCTGTGCCCTTTATACATACATGAAAAACTATTAAGTTTCTAAAAAAATTATTAAATCAAAGAAATCAAATAACGATTTTTTGCCGACACCACCAAATATACACCTTAAAAAAATTAGTAATTTATAAGTGGATAAATTTATTTTTACAGCAGAAATTAAATCCTAATATATATATATATATATATATATATATATATATATATATATATATATATATATATAAACTCCACAGTACCATATATAAGTAATTACACAATACCATATAAAATTTATTAGCTAATCAAATTAATTTCAGAAACGTATAAAACTATAGAATCAAAATACAACCCAATCATATCTAAGCACCCCTTTAAGAAACCATCAATGGAAAAAGCAAATAAATTAACACCAAAAAATCTGTAACTAAGTCATCAGTCAGTAAGTTTTAACAAATAGTAATAAAAGCAACAGAGCCTGAGAGAAAAAAGGCCATTGTAGCCAGACAAATATCCACCAACCGAACATTACACGACTCCATAAAATTTGACATATAATAAACATTCATACATTCATCAAAGTAGTGACCCCTTAATAATGAAAGAAAAACCCCAGATGACACCTCCATTTCCAACCTATTAAAATGAGTAAAGCATTTCTTCGGTGAGTTATTCTAAACATCGCTTGAGAATGAAATTGTACTCTAATTTTTAAGTTTAATATTGAAATTAAACTTTAAGACTTGAGTCAAGTTTCGAAACATAGTAATTTCTGTGTCGCGATGGAATCATATTTTTTATAAAATAATTATAAGCTCTACTTTAAGCTCTACTTCTGTATCGAACACTGTTTTTTTAAAAATAAAAACATAAATACTAAAGAACTCTGGATCATTAAACTAACTGTTCTTTCCTATTAAATCAATACACACACACACACACATACACACACACATCGGGTGTAACAGCAAAATTGTCAAAATCGTGTAAAAGCAAAATTGTTCAATTGTTAGATTAAGCTCTGAACTAATGTATCTTAGAAACGATTAAAGATATCTTCCTAGAATTCTACGAGGCTTTTACAACACTATTGGACTCTACTTAAAAATGTATAATTACTCGCCAAGCGTAACAGAAGTATTTTGATGATATTGATCATAAACGAAAATTAATTATTCATAGCTAAGGAACGGAAACTCATGAAGTATTGAAATAACGTTCATATATATATATATATTATTCCAAGATGATCTTCACCCTCTCTAACTTAAATTTCTGTCCTGGATAAGGATGTATAAATACTCTCTAAGCTTAACAGTACTATTGTGATGAAATCGATCTCTTTCTAAGTTGAAATGATGATCCCTCTTGCTGTTGTGACCTCCTGATCCAGTTTTCCTCTTTACTTTATCCTCTTTTTTAAACTTATTCACTGTTCTCTTGATGGTTATTGAATGGACTTTGAACATGGAAGCCAGAGTATGAATATTGGTATTATTACTGAAGGCCTGGATAGTCTTTTTCCGCTCATCATTGGTCAGTTGAGAAGACAGTGTGTCTGACACAAAACAATTTTAACCTACTGCCTTTTTAGCTGAGTAACTCAAAGGGTTTTTCAGTGATTCTTACAATAAATGATGTCAAGATGGCTAAACGTTTTATCTGAAAATCTGGAAAAACTTAATTAGTTTAATGTTTTTTTTTAAGATATTAAACATTTTGTGGGATGGATAATTATGCTGTTACACGATTTGGACAATTTTGCTGTTATACACGGTATATGTTAAGAAAATCAATGAAAGTTTGGAAAATGTTTCTTGCAGCACGTTTCGTTCTTTAGGACTTGCTCCGACCAAAGTGATGTTTACTTTGATGTGAATATGCACGCCCTGGATGGAGAGTTGGGGAGGGGGCGCTGAAATTTTAAACCTTTAAATTTTGTTTTAAATATTTGTTTGGGCATTTTCCCAAGGATCACCGAAAGCGCACCGGATACATAGCCTTCTCACTCCTGTTGGATACCCCCACCCCGGACTGGCCATGTCTTCAGGGGTGTGGCCGTACTCACCACGCTTAGCCAATTGCAGGTTGGTGAGGCTATTTAACACATAGTTGAAGGTTTTTTTAACATGCAGAATTGTCCTTCTCCTAGAGCGGTTGTCACTTAAGGCTATAAGACCCAGTGTGTACTGCTATTTACCCCATAGCTGGTGGCACGATGGAGTAATAGATAGCGGCTCAGATTGAGGATTAGAATGCAGAGGTCAAATTCCAGTCAAGTTCGTTCCATTCACTTACGTGCAAATACTTTTGCCGAAAGGCATGAATCCAACTTTTGGGTCTATAGTCTTGCTAATTTCAATTAGTTTCTTTTTCTTTATGTTTTTATCACTTTTGTTATTTACTTAATATTTGTGATAATAGAAGATCTGCCAAGAAAGATAAAATGTTGGAAGAACCTGATCTAGCAACTTAATTCTTTTAAAACTGAGTGGTGCTAACATATCTTATCCTTTACCAATATTACATATAAAAATAGTACATCTCTTTTTAAATATTTTTTGGAATTTAAAAGAAGCTAATAAAACTCCTAAGGTAAAATAGGAAATTTTAAAATAAAAACTAGAACATGTAGATTTTTAAATGAACTCTGTTTCCAATGATTAAAGGAAAAATTAGAAATTATCAGATTTTCTGATAAAACTCCTTATTAAAATCAAAGAAGTGAATTGACTGTAAATTGTAGGCATAGTCTACCTTTGACTTTACAATCTGTTTAAACTTTGAATTTGATAATACTTTATCTGATAGTAATAACCAGTAGATGACATGCGGCGCACCTGATAAGATTTACTATTCTATTTGTAAGATTCATTTTGATTTAATATAGCTTTGTATTGATGTTTAATTAGTATTATTAACATCTTGCATTGATTAGTTAGTATTATTAACATCTTATATGGATATACTTTACTTGTTAAAGTTGCGAAATATGTAAAATTTTGTGTATGCATGTAAAATATTATAATAAAAATATTGTAGTAATATATATATATATATATATATATATATATATATATATAAAATTTAGGAGATCAGCCAATCATGATACATTAGTTTCAACATTTCGCATACATGTCAACATAATGCCATATAAATTTTTATGTATCAAAAAAATATTGCGGAAAACGTGTCAGAAAGTGGAAAAAGTTTTCGTGTCACGCGTTTCGTCCGAAGTACCAACACGAATGTTGTTTTACATTTTGTCATAGATTTTCCCCAATATCTAAATGTGTGTGTGTGTGTTTGTGTGTGTGTATGTGTGTGTTTGTGTGTGTTTGTGCGTGTGTATATATGTGTTTGTGTGTGTGTCATTGTGTGTGTGTGTTTGTGCGTGTGTGTGTGTTTGTGTGTGCATTTGTGTGTTTGTGTGTGTAAAAGTTGATGTCTAGTTTAGACGTTAAATGGTTTTAATCGACGTTCCTCTTAACAAATGCTTAAATCTTTTAAGAAAAGCATCAAACACAATCAAATCTCCTTACCAATAGCTAAAATTATAAAAATCGGCTGATTCATCAGCAACCAATGTTATTTCACATTTAATAATAATTTCTATAAATTGGATTATCAGTAGGTTCGCCTCTGAGTAGGAGTTTAGCTTGTATTTTCTTAGAATTTCTTGAATAGTATGCTTTGCAGAATATTTGACCTAAACAATCAATTGTGTCATAACCGATATAATAATTTTTTGGGGGGGGGATAGTTTAGCGTAGGTCACATTCGATTGGTTAATCACGGTAAAGCTCACAAGGCTATTTTTATCTGTTTTTTTTTCCTCGAGAAAAAATAGAAAGTTTTCTGCTTTTTAAATTAAAATAATCGTTCATTCGCCAGTAGTTTACTATCACCCGAGGAGGCACATTTGTAGTGTTGAAACATAATTGTAACTGTGTAGTGATTTTTAACATGTTTTTGTTTTAATATCCGAAAATAGATAATTATATATATATATATATATATATATATATATATATATATATATATATATATGTATGTATGTGTGTGTGTGTGTGTGTGTGTGTGTTGTGTATACGCATATACATTAATAAGTCTCCGGTCTATTGATGAAAGCATTTATTTTGCACAAATTCATTTATTTTCAAATTTTCATCTCTCATCCATTTAATCTTGTAAATATTTATGCAATAACAACTCAGATGACAATTTTGAAAAATGTATGTTTGTGTTATTGACGAATATAATTTTATGTTTACTACACGAGCTACAACTTCATTTCCCTTTTGAGTTTGAAACCGAAAAAGTCTTACTTTCAAACTATGAAACTAATATCCTCATCAACATAAACAATCTGCGTATCTTAAAAATTTGAAACGATTTTATTAGAATCATTACATTTCTTTTTTGCCTGCCATTTTCTTTCATTGCTATTCATTAGGAAGCAGCAAAGATTGCGTCTTGGTGTCATCTATTGAAGACTGATGATGAACTCCGACCTGCCTACAACCGTGTCGTGCGTAGCGGCGAAATGCCTGCGGTGATAGTCTATTATGCGTCCCGTTGGATTTTACGTCCAGATAAAAGGCGACAATTCACAGTCAGTCTCTAATCTGTACAAACAGGCTGGCTCTTCTTAATCGTGTCTGGTGTAAATGCTGCCGGCCATTGATGCAACATGATTAGCCAAGCCGTCTTTCCTTAGGACTGTTTGCAATAGCCACATGACGGTGTTTAATCATAAATTGTCTTTCTATTCAAACGAATACAGAAGACGCTTAAGGATACTTCTTAAACATACATATTCGTATGCAAACAGATAAGCACACAGAATGGCGGACGAGTACACTCACTTACAGCTACATACTTATGTGCACGCATATATGTATACGGCCTCCACACACACACACACATATATATATATATACACATGTAAATACACACACATATAAAGAGAGAGAGAGAGAAAGAAAGAGGAGTGAGAGAAAGAGAAGAGAAGAGAGGGAATGAGAGAAAGGGAGAAGAGTAAGAGAGTGAGAGAGAGAGCTTGATTCACCTATATGCAAAAACATATGCCAATAGATAGATACAGGCATTAGTAGAAATGTTTTACTGCTTTATTTTACATTACGTTGGATGGGGCGTGCACAGGATCGCCTTCACACGTTCTATAAATGTTCTTTCCTGTAGTGTTAGTGAAAAGATTATTTTCAGATAAATTAGTGGAAGGAAAAGAAAAAAAAAGTTCAATCCGTTTAATGTGAAATAATATTAATGGTCAGTAATTTCAATTTATAGTCAAATTTAAATAAAAAGAAATTGTCACACGCCTATCAGATTCATTATTAGTTTACTTATAAAATATGCAATCCCATAATCTACCTTTTAATTATTTGATCACAAGCAAGGCGATAATGGCACTAAGACGCAAAAGGTTATTGGGAGTGAAAGGGAATGAGAAGACTGGTTTCAGGAAGACAGAAGATGGCGATCAGCGTTGCCTTTAAATGTTTGAATATTGTAGATTGTAGGGAAGCAATAAATAGGAAGGGAGTTTCACAGGCGTGAAGTGTAAAAGAAGAAGCTATTAGAATAGAAAATATGGTTTCGATCTTAGCTAGTTCAATAGTAAAACGGTGAGATCTAGCTGGCATCAAGAAGTCTGCTTAAATACGTGCAGTCGAGGCATTAAGGAGGAAAGCTCATCAGAATAGTCGCCATGAAGATATTTGTAGAAAAGACAGAGGGAAGCCACGTCATGTCGGTGAGAAATTGATTGAAGTCGAAATGCCAAGTCAGGATCGATTACATTACATACGCTTCTTTGAATTTTATTAAGAATCTTGAGGTAGGGGAACCAGATCAGATATGGCGGCAATATTCAATGCACGGACGAATGGTAGATTTATAAATGTGTAAGATGGTTTCTGACAAGACAAATTGTCTAGCACGACACATTGAACCAACTTTCCTAGCATTCGGTCTAACAACTGATTCGATGTAATCACTCCACTTCATGTCAGTGGAAAATGTGAAGCGAAGAAGGCACAAAGAGTTAGTCTCCTGGAGTCTAGTGTCAGCCATTCTGATGGTTGAAAAGGTTCTCTATGGTGATTAAATGAAAGCAGTTATGTTCTTCAGGTGTCCAAATTTATAAGTCATTTCTTGCCTCAGTTAATTACTGACTAGATGTCTTTTCCGCGAAGAGTTACCAGTTTTACTTCGTCGGACTTCCCGGACTTGATACTAAGATTTAAGATTAAATAGTTGTATTATTTGCATAGATAGCTAGTTAGGAACTGATGAGGCCGAGGAGATCGTTGATGAAGACCAGAATCAGTGTTTTTTCCAAGGATAGAGTTTTGGGAATCCCTATATTAATATAAAGAGGCGTTTCCTTTCAACGTGACGTTGATGACATATATAGTTAATTAGGCAAATAGTTGCATCAGAGGGAATAATGTTTTTAAAATGGTGTTCATTCTGTACAAGGCCAAACAGCCATTCGAGGAAGATCGATACAGAGTAAGAGGTACAGTTTATGGAAATTTGTGTGTGTGTGGGGGGGATGTGGTTAACCCAAGACTTTAACAAGGTAAGATTGTAGTGATTGGGAAAGAATCCTCTTGTGAGCTGGTTCCACAAATCAGCGGTTCGTGGGAAGTATCTGCTCGAGTGGGTTAGAACTGGTGGAACTAAGGAATGTCGTTCATCTGGACAACTTTCCATGGAAATAGTGATAGAGCAGTGAGCGGTTTGTGACATTTCATCTGTGGGAAAGGGATTCTAGGGTGGAAAATAATTCATCACCCACAAGGACGTGGTGACACTTTTAGACTCTATCGAGACTGGAAAGATAAAACTAGGTCGTTGATGTCTATATATGGTAGTAGTACTCCATTTTCGGCCTGATCCGGCTCTTATAAATGGAGAGCATATCAGGAGGAATGAAGTACTTATTGAAACAGTACAGGAAACCGACCTTTTTCCCAGTATCTTTAGTGATGGATCATAGGTACAAGTTCTACTTGAAGGCTACGGCGAGTTTAAGGCCCAATAAGGCTCAAGGCACGCCTCTCTCCCGATTGTGTTTGCAGAAATCATCGCAGTAAAAAGAATCTGTTTGAAATAAATTTTTAGAAATCTTGGCTTGATCTCAAATACAGACAACGAACACCGGTAGTCAAATATCCACCCATCTTACAATCGACAGGCGCTATACTATGGATTATTTGTTTTTTTCTCTTGGTTTTCCGTAATTTCCGTAAAGTGTAATTCGAGTACACATTAGGTTTGCGGGCAAAACAATGTAATTCACCAAGCCACTGTAAAATCGGCAGATAACGAAGAAAAAAAAACATATATAGGAGTAACTGAAGGACCCTGTAAACAAAGAAATTACGTATATAAAACGTATTTTAGAAATAGTAAATATGCGAACAGCACAATTCTTTCTAAATATATATGAGAAATTAAAAACAAAAAACAAATTATACTAAAAATATCATAGAAAATAAGGAAAACAGCACCAGCCAACAATAATAAACCCCAAAACTGTAAACTCTGGAGAAGAAAATGGCTATATTCCCCTTGCCAGATCAAAAGAAAAATGCTAAATAAACAATCAGAACTCAAAACATTGCAGACATGTTTACTACGTTACTTAAACTGAAAATGAAAAACGAATGCTTTGTAAAATACCACAATGATAAATGCAAATACATGCACGAAGCCAATACGTTAAACTAAACAAATAAGGTAAACAACACCCGTGAAAAAAATAAAATAAACAAAAATTTAGAATAAATAAAGAATTAAGTAAATAATGAACAAATTAACAAACAAGCAATGCACACAGAAACACTTACAATAATAATAATAATAATAATAATCAGCAATACACAATCAAATAATCAATAATAAATAACGAGTAAAGAGTTAGAAAACTATAAAACAGCTACAAATAACAGTATTCAGGTCCACAATTATTCCTACTCAAGAAGCCTCTAGAATAATCTAAAACATAACCGTTACCAGCAACCCAATAACTCTTAGGATAATACAGTAGACCTTACTACACATAATGCACCATTAACCAGCATATATAAATAGTCGAGCCAAAACACAACACACATGGCCTGAAGATTGCGTTCAGGCATGAAACAGACTGTAGCCGCTTGGTGTTGACCTCATTGTCCACTTGACCCAACTCATCAGACCTAGAAATTCAAAAGCCTTTTGAATTTGTAGGTGTGATAAATTGGATCGTGATTACTACTCCAATGTAACAAATTATAACCATGGAATATTAGTGTTTGAGCCTTTTATATTCTTGCTCTGTACTGTACATTGAACTCTAGCTGGATTTTATCAACTTGGAATTACATATATATATATTGACCACTAATATTATCTATCTATCTATCTATCTATCTATATTACAACGAAAACACAAAAAATATCTCAATATAGGGATAGTCTATTTCAAACTGTTCTTCAACGGCTTTCGTCAGCCTCTAAGTGCTTGTCTCGGAGCATTGTTCTAAATTTATTTTCAAAGTCAGTCTTCCTGTAGTAGGCGCCTTGTTAATGAGAGTGGGTTTGTGTTAGCGATTGGTGGGGGCATAAGGTATCTTATCCCGGGGGAAGCGGTCTGGGTTTGAAGTTTATTTATAGCCAGCATTTTTGTTTGTAGTTTAATATCAGTTCCTACTATATGGTAGATTCACTAGAGTAATATACCAGGCAACCATTACCCCTAAAGAAAATACAACAAAACATAATATTTACATCGTCATTTTTGCAGGAGAATTTAAAAAGAGAATCAATAGACATAGACATTCATTCACCAATCCAAAATTAAAACACCAAACAGCCCATTCGAAAAAATTTGGGGAATTGAAGGAAAAGGATCTGAATCCTCAAATAAATTGGAAAATTCTAGGTTTCACGAACACCCTCCAATAGTATTAGAGATAGGTGCAAGCTATGTTTAGAAGAAAAAAAATCAGGATAATAAAATATAAAGATCAATGCAAACTATTAAATCAACGGAGAGAACTAATCACGAAATGTAGACATAGAAATAAATTCCAAATTACATAAGAATACATGTGCATATGTGGGGGTGTATGTATACGTACAGTGCCCTATATATATATGATCATGTAAATGTACACATATATGTATGTATGAAGGTATGTATGCATATAAGAGTGTTGGACAGCATGAATTATTCCATTGAGTGCTCTGGTATTACACAGAATCTATAAATCTATAACTCAACTAATTTACATTAATCTTAACGGACTTATGTTTAAATCCCTTATCGCTTAGTAGTACAAAAACTATTTACTGTGAATCCTAGAAAAACACATTCTGGGGCCGTTTGAAGAAACACTAATTATAAAACGACGAGAAAAAAATCCACTTACCGTAAAATATCTGATATGAAGATTTAGATACCGTACTTTTGTTTTCGTTCATGCCTGACTACGGTAGCTCCTTTACCCGGGGCCTGCCTTTTACGTAGCCTAAGTTTGTTCCTTTTTATCGCTACATGAAGAGCAAAATTTCATCCACTATGTTTGCCTCTTAAAATCAACAAATACCTTATATAAATGAAGAATTAATGAATTATTTCCCATGTCAAATTTGCATTCATCTTTTCAATGACATCCTTTTCACCAGGATTACACGTACATAATGCAAGGTGTCGCATGAGTCGAAGTACAGACTTCGGGTTATAATAATTCAAGTCATTGTAAGTAAAAAAAAACAAACTCTATATACATATGTTGTTTCATTGCTTTATTTTGCTAGACACCAGGTTGTTTAAATGCATTCCGTGGTGTGTTGCGGCTATCTACTGCTGCTGGATGCGAATGTAGGCCAACCAGCGTAATTATTACGGTTAATCCAATATGCATGAATTTCATCATCGACCGGCAGGAAAAAAATACTTGTGTATATTGCAATCGGTCACTGAAAATATCTGATTTTTAACCTCTTCAAAAATTTATCTGTCCATAGTTCAACCTGCTTATGTTTTTCATAAAAACACGCACTATACCCGAGCATATGCGTTAATTTTAATTTACTTGTTGACGTTTTGTTCCCCTTGTATATTTTGGTTTGTTTTATTTTTACTATTTATTTTTCAACTTTCCACACGTAAATGAAACAGACTGCGACGCTATATATATATATATATATATATATATATAAGTAAAAAATTGTCACTTAGCTGATTGATGTTACCTTCGGCAACCCGACTCCAGAGTTTCATAGGCAGACCCGTCCATCCACCATTCAGTGGGTATCAACAATTAACTGCTTATATCTTTCGAGTTTTCTTTTTATGCACTTATCATTGGTGTAAATTTTTCCCATATTTTTGTGTTCGTGTGTGCGTTTGAGCGCGTGCGGCCATGTGCCCGTCTGTACGAATGTGCTTTCCCGAGAATCCGACCGTCTGTGTGGATGTGAGTAAGTGTAGGGTGTCGTGATCATTTGTTCATTTCTTCCTTTTTCCCCCACTTTACATTCATTCCTTAGCTTTTTCTATTTCCTTTTTCCTTCTTTTCCCTCAGTTGTAGCCATTTGTAGCCAGTTATTATGCTCTCCGTACATGCTAACGCTTTTAATTTTTTAGCGTTCTAGCCTTTTCGACTAGCAAAGTTGTATTTCGTTTTTACATAAATAATTGATATCAATGCTTAAATGATATATATATATATATATATATATATATATATATATATATATATATATATTAAATGATAAATAAATATATATTTTAAATGATATATATATATATATATATATATAAATATATATGATATTAATGCTTAATGATAAATACATACACACACATATATATACACACATACACATATATTTATATATCTTCACTAGGCGATTATTTCGTTATGTTATTTGGTTTGATGACATCTTAAAAATAGTTGTTTTTTTTATTTTATATTGTTTAAATTTATGTGCATATGTCTGCTTATATCATGTGTCATCGTTTATCTAATGTTTTCATTTTTATTTAATGGTTAGTTTATTTATTTTTGCCTTATTGAGGTATTAATTATGAAATGTTAGGTTTTTTTTCGTTTTTTGGTGTTTGTCTGTGTGTGTATATATTTATATGTACATGAACATACATGTGTATAGGTGTGTATATTTAACATTTTTTCGTTAATATTGTTTTAAAAGTTTACATTATATTTATTTATTTAAAGTTTATATTATTTTTATTTGTTTATTTTAATTAGTGCTTCGATAGCAAAGTAAGTATTTATTTATATGAGTACATATACACATTATTTCAGTTTTCTTGTTTAAAAATTAATTTTGTTTTTTAAAACTAATTATTGCTAATGTTTCCTCTAAGCATAAATTACAATTTTTACTGTTAATACTGTATGGGGGTGCTCTTTTGATAATTTTCCATTTGATTTTGATGGGGGATATTGTTTTTTATTTCGTTCCATATATATTTTGATGGGGTTGTATTGTTTGTGTATTTTTCTTTTTTATTTTGTGGTTATAATATCTTTCTTTTAATTTTTTTAGGCGCCTATATAATTTTTTGTCTGTGTTAATGTTATTAGTTCCGATAGCTTTATATATCATGTTATTTGTTAAACATTTATTATTATATGGGCATTTTTTGTTTCAGCAGTTATATTTGATGGTGTTATTTATTGTTCTAATTCTTATTGGTTTTGTTAAGTATTTTTATTGTGCTTAGTTATTATTTTCTCCATGTTATTCATGCAGCTTTATTGATAATTTGCTTTTTTTTAGGTAAGTGCTTGTCAATTATTTTGAAGAATATCTTCCCTATTTATTGTAATGTTGTAGGAGGAGAGTGAACCAAGTTTCTGTTGCTTTTGTTTGAATTGTTTTTCGTTTTTGTATTCTAGTTTGTTTGAGTATACGCTGTTTCTTAGGGTTGATTCATATTTATTTTATTTTTATTAAATATTTTTAAGCTACTAGAATTTGTTGAAATTATTTTATTTATAGATATGGATATTTGTTTGAATAGGTTTCTCAATTGGTTGCGTATCAGAAATATCATTTGAAAGGGAAACATTTGAAGCTATAATGCTATGAAATTTTATAAATAAGAAACATTTGCAATCAGTTTTACAGTATTTGTTTTTAATGAAATTTTAATTGTTTAAATGTATTTAAAAGTTAATTTCAATCATTTTCTCGCTATATTCATGTGTTGTTTGACTCTGCGTGTCAGTGACAGTTACGTTGCATTCACAAACACAAACATACTTTCATAAACGTAGATATTAAACGAAAATTGTCTCCACAATCAGCTAACGAAAAGCGTTTCTCGAAACATTCACGAGACAACCTATTCAGACTCATTTCATGTTGAGTCACGCAAGCCATTGTTAGTGACTTCAACGCACGATTCTGCTTCCCAAACCAATTCAAGTATTATTGTTGGATTTTCTCTTTTGCAGTTTAAGTGGTGAAACCTTGGAAAATAATTCTTGCTATATATTTACGATAAAATTGGGGAATGTGCTCGTAAAAAGGATCTCTCTCTCTCTCTCTATCTATCTATGTCTTTTCATATCTATCTATCTATCTATCTAGCTAGCTAGCTAGCTAGCTAGCTATATGTTTCAGTCTATTAATATCTATCTATATATCTATTTATCTATATATCTATGTTTTTATATCTAGCTATCTCCATCTTTCATATCTATCTATCTATCTATCTATCTATCTATCTATCTATCTATCTATTTCAGTCTAATCATATCTTTTTTCTCTCTAGATGGCAACCAACTGATCATCGTTGAAAATTTTTGTTAGTTCAGATCTTTCACAATATTAACCTTGTACTATACTTGGTCATATCTACTTTTCTTCTCTCTATATTTTTACTTCCTATATATATATATATATATATATATATATATATATATATATATATATATATATATTCATTCCTCCTTTGTCCAACCCATAACGTAGCCAAAGTCTTTCCCATTGTCATCCTTAGCCATCCGTACCCATAATCGGATGTATGCAATGCAACGTCACGATTGTTGGAATCTATCGGAGTCTGTGCACGTGTTCCTGTCGCCCTCATTAGGTTTTCTCTGCTTGTCGTCTGCGGGAATCGTCGCTCGCCTCGTTTGCCCAGCCACATTCATCAGTCATTGGATTTTCGTGCGGGAAATTACAAAAACACTGCTTTGAATATCTGCCCAGTTAGCAGCTTCCCGCCTAAATTGCCTTGCTCTCTTTCCGACCAACCCACCGACTTGGTCAGCCATTACAACTCACAATGCAGACACCCAACCTCCACTCCATTGGCCAACACGATTACTTATTTCTTTGTCAATAGACCAAATCGAAGCCTGCAAAGGAGTCACTCGTTGCACCAGGGGATGAGGTGGAGATCTGTTGACTTATGTGAGCAACTATGAATTTTCTTTCTTTCTTTCTTTCTTTCTTTCTTTCTTTCTTTCTTTCTTTCTTAAACCCGTACAGTCAAATAATAATATATAAAGATTCATTAAATGCAATTGATGAGTTCAAAGGTCGGTATTGCATTCTGTGATAACAATTTCGACCTATTTTAGAAAAAATAAATTTTCCACTTTTCTTCTTTTCTGTGCCTTTTCCATTCAAGTCATAGATGATCACGGTTCTCCACGCCTTCCTATCTTTTGTAACTCTACGTAGTGCTTATTCCCTTACTAACTTTCCCATTTACTGTTCTGCAGTCAATTTAGTAGCTAATTAGCTAGTTTACTCGCTGTTACTCTCACTCCAGTTTGTATTCAATATGCCATATGTGTGTCAAATTTTCTAAGTGCGCTTTCTTCATTATTAGACCCACAAATCTCGACTTTCTCGTTCTGATTCTAAGTATGAGCGTCTTTTTATTTCCATTTTAATTAAAACTTCTTCTTTCTCTATTCTAATGTAAAAATAGATAGCAGCAGTTCAGTATCCTTTTTTTTGTTTATAACGAAATTTTCCTGTCCTTTAATACTTTGCTTAGTTTCTGGAAGGCATCTTTCTCTAGTCTAATGTTAAACAATAGACATTACTCTTTTCTGTATTTCTAATGCAGTTTTCCTGTTTCTTAATACTTTATTTTGTTTTTTGGAAGGTCTTTTTTATTAACACGCATTCAGATTTCTTTGTCACATTTTCCCTTATCTGTTAATAGACTTACCAGTTAAATTCATGTGCTTAACCATGTTTGATGTATGAAATTCATTGTTCGCATCTTGGTCTGTCCTCCTTGTTAAAAGCCATATTCTGCCTTGTTACCACTTATGGTTAGTTTTTCTTCCAGTTTTCCATGACAGTGTTGTGTAAGAGTAATTTTAATTATTTTTCTGTATCAACTATGTATCTCATGTTGTTAAAACTGTCCCCATCTTTAATAGATCCTCGGATAGAAATTCTAGTTCGGAATGTCTCGCTCTAAAGTTTAAATTAATAGGCGAGAACTTTCATAATTATCATGCTTCTAAAATCTACCAGACCATTGATTCAGACGTGAAACTTTTATTCTCAGCCTCATAGAATTTCCATTTGTTGACACATTGTGTCTTTTATAAGCACCTTGAATGATACTCTTGTAGAAGTAAAACATTGCAATGAACCGGTCCCAAAGCCTTCTCATATGTTAAGATATATTGAAAAATTGATATGTATGCATGTGTATACGCGCGCGCGCGCGTGTGTGTGCATAAACCAATGAAGTATTTCGAAGATTCTTTCGAAGAATGTCTTGCAGTCTCTCTATATAGAAGATTCTGAGAAGGGAAACTGCAGCTCGAAATAAATGGAGACGTGCATTGATGAAGACGTTAAGATTTTCCAAGAACATTCAATGAGTTGGGCAAATGTCAAATGTGTCGCTAGTAAAGGGAAAACCATTGACGCAACAATTCAGTCATTTAAACAGGATGAATGTGGCAGAGTACGTCTCTCTAATGCAGGCCTCGTTAGCCACAGGAAGAGTCATATTTGTAAACCATTAACAAATTACGATCCATACTCCACGCTGGGAAGAAGTTAACATGAAGGTTAACATGAAGTTAACATGAAGGGTTAACTTGCGACTTTTAAAGGGTGTTTATGTGAAATTAATCAGTTCCCTGCTTTTGAACACTACAAAACTTAATTAGGATGAACGATGATTTATTTGACGAATGGATGCGATCTGATAAAGGATGAGTTTAAAGAGGGACCCCCTTCGTCAGATCTCGTAAACTGGCGCTACAGAATCACAAAGAACTTTTACTACATCACTTGAAGATGTTCAACAGTAGGAATAGCTAAATTAGATTGCACGTGTAAGCCCCCCCCAGTAATAGCATAATGACGATTTTAACTTCCACATAATTTCAAAGAAAAGCTTAAGAAGGAAACGTGTATAAATACAAGAAAGAGAGCCAAAACTGTTTTTTCTTAGAAAACTGTTTTGAGAGAAATATTTTATAACGCTAATTACTAGGTTAATGAATACGAAATGTTTCCTTATAAAGAAACAGTTAATCTCCCCATTACTGTAACCATTCGATTAGATACAAAGATGATAGTAAAAAACAAAAAAAAAACAAAGGATTTCTATTTGTCAGAAATGACAATAAACAAAGCAACCATTGTTGTTATAGTTTGGGCAGCAATTACGGAGAAAATGAATTGAAACGTGTCACACATTGTTTGTTTTTTTAATCTTATTTTCAGCGATCGAAAAATGGGACTTAGCTAAGGAACGTGATTTTTTTTCGTCTTTCTTCTGAGTCTTTGCCGAGATATCCTTCTGGGTATTAAAATGGGTAGGGATTTTCGGGTACATGCTTTTCCATTTTCATAGAATGATTCTGATTAATTTTTAGTTGGATCAGAGACTGCAAGAACCATTACTACTCTGGTTTCAACAAATAAGATATTGCTTTTGGTAACAAGGAGGCGAGAGAAGAAAAGGACGAAGAGAAAAAAAATGTGAGAATGAGTGGAAGAGAAAAAAAAAAGCATATAAATGTGAAGAAGAATTAATAAGAAGAAAATGAAAGAAAAGAAGAATACACAAGTCGGATGGTGAAGAGAGAAAAAAACTAAACGAAGTGAAAAGAAGAAAATAAGAAAAGAGAAATAAGAAAGAAAGAAGAAAATTCTTTTTCCTTCTTTCTTTCTTTAAATAAAGACGAAGACGAAGAAATAAATAATAAAGAGAGAGAGAGAAAAAGAAAAGTATAAAAAAAGATGACGGTTGAAGGAGAAGATATATAAATATTGAAATGACTAATTGGAAGAAGAATGAAAAAAAGAAAAAGAAAAACGAAACAAAAAAAAAACCCCAAAAAACCTCAGTAATAAAAAAAAATATCGTCCGTTGGAGAAGAAACTATATTCTCCGCGTTAACGCCATATTTATTTTTTCTCTTTCAAAACTAAAATCCAAAAACATTTCCAAATAATGTACCGCCTTTCCAGTGATCTTGCCAATCATACCGAAGCGTTGTTTTCATCAACACGACCAATATTGTTTTTGTGCTATATAAATAAATAAAATAGTTATAAATAGGATGTTTTAAGCGTAGAGCAACGCGGCAAAGTGACGCTGTCTGTCGCTGCTTCCGCCATGGCTGCTGCTGTTGCTGCTATGTTCATATGGCTGACGTTAGTGCAGTTGCTACTTCCGCTTCGGTTTTTCGGTACAACAACGTCTATCTTTCCCTCGTGGCTAACAGTGCTCATTAATAACGACCAAGAATCAATATTCGAAATGGGTTCATCAGAAAAAAAAAAACCAAGAAAAATAAGTGTAATAATATATAAACATATATATATATATATATATATATATATATATATATATATATATATGTATGTGTGGAAAGGGAGAAAGAGAGGGAGTGAAAGAGAGCAAACGAATAATTTTTTTTAATTTTGCATTTTTTTTTTTTACTTATTTATGGATGATTTGATTCAATTAGTTCTACTTCCTCCATTCACTCATCCTTCCTTGCAGTTTTCGTTTCATTCCTCCCCCTCTTCTTCTTTATCGCTACCTTTTCTCTTTTTTTACACCGCTTTTCTCTTCCCCATCTTCTCTTCCTGTATATTTCTATTGTCTATCTTCTCTCTCTCCTCTCTTGTCTATGTTCTCTCCCTTCATTCCGTTTTCCGATTTTCCTTTTCTTTTCTCTTTTCACCAAAGTCATGATACCTTTCCTCTTTTCTTTTCTTTCAATTTCCTTTTTAAAAAAAAACCTTTTCATCCTCAGCGCCACATTCCACTTTCGTTCTTGCCGACATTTTTTTAAAATAATATTAATCTTCGTTTCTAATAGTAGATATACACTTTGGTTGTTTTTATTTAAACCACTTGAAATCGACGAATATTTTAGTTTGAATTTACTTCCAAAATTCATTCTAATCGCCATTTTAATTTGCCAGTTTGTTTGAAAGAGATAAGCCCAATTAAATTTTTGAATAATTAACAAAAATGATTCTCGCTTCGTTTCTCTGTCGTCTTCAATGTTTATTTTCCTTCTCACAAATGTTGCTCTGGCTTATTGTTCATTTTAATATATTTATGGAATTTGAATAATCAATCTTTATGCTAAGCATTGAATTGAAAAATGACATTGACAACATTTTCGTAATATCTGTGCAGTAATGGTAAGCACTATTTTAGGATTTCATGGAAGGAAATGTCGACAAGGATTTTATCAAGATATTTGTTTATCTTTTTATTCACAACTATTGTGCTAAAAATGACAAAATTTGTCATCTTTGAATTTAAACTTTTATTTCGTTAATCAGATCGAACATTTATATCAATTAAAAGCCGTGTTGCCTTCTTTTGATCTTTGATAACTATATCTGCTTCGCTTGCCTTAAAGGTTCTGTCACTATTTACAACAAAGTTTCGTAGGTAGCGCTAAGGGCGTTTCCCCGCTTTGATTACTCGTTCCGACTAAAGTTAACACATGTTGGTATTCTATATTACTTGCAAATTTTCTAATGTAAATATTGACCTATTCGGCCATGTCTTGGTTTCTCGTCTGCTGCTAGAGTTAAAAAAAGAATTAAAACACACTAAACAGAACGACGACGACGACGACGACGATGATGATGATGATGATGATGATGATGATGATGAATTGTTTCTACGTGGAATTCGCAAAAGTGGAATTTTCGTTTAGTATCATTTTTCAAAATATTTGAACAATCTATTATCATGTGCAGTATAAAGTCCTGTTTCCGTCTTGAGTTCCCAAAAGCCATGAAGCCACTGATAAGTGTGTCTTTTGACTTATAAGAAATATCTTTTCTTCGAATAGGATATTTCTCGTTTCATCTATTCCAATTGGTTTCAAGTTGTTTATAGTTTCTTTTTCTTTGCAACCAGTTTATTTGTTTTATATTTTTACTATTCCGAAATTACATTCCAAGATTATATTCAATTCTTTTATAAACATTTTACTTTTATTTCTAAATGAGTGCAAGTTTACATTTTTTCATGTTTGTAAACTAATTTTTGTTACATTCTGTGGCAAGTTAACACAGGTTAAATTCCATGTCCTTTATTGACCTTCAAAAAGCTCGTTTCATCTCTTTTGTTCCTCTATGTAGCGCCATAGGCTTAGTTCTCAACAACTACCTCAATTGAATGTGTCTTGCAAACACTTATCCAAGTCAAACGCAGTTGCTATGTTGCCACTAAAGCTTTCTAGCTTTTAAAAGTCCTTCTTGTTCGTCGTCATCGCAATTTAAGTTCGTGCACGCAAAGAAAAGTCTCTGATGATCTTATTTCTTATTTATGTATCTCTATCCAGTTTTGTCCAGTTTAATGGATATAAAATGTAGCTAAGAAAATGGATATAAAATATAGAAAAAGAAAATAGATATAAAGTTTAGAAAAATAGAGTGAAAAAAAAATCCCATGGTCTCTATCACAATTTTCATATTGATATTTATCGATTTTTAATACCATTTTAATGAAAGAGCAAAAGCTCTGAGTTTCAGAATAAAATATGTTTAAAAAATTGCTTAATATTGGGAAGATCTTAAAAATGGAAGTGTTTTTATTATCGATGAATGAGGAATGCAGTCAAATGTCGTTTGTAGCCTGTCATTACGGGTATTGCCTGTCATTACGGGTATTGTTTAAGAAAATCATTGTTAATACAAAATTCTAGGATCATGAGATTTATCTGAAGTTGATCTTTACAGCCATACCGATCCTCGTAAACAATTGTTTCCGATCTATCGTGAACAAATCCTTCTTCTTCTTCTTCTTCTTCTTCTTCTTCTTCTTCTTCTTCTTCTTCTTCTTCTTCTTCTTCAACTACAACAACTGTTACTACTTTTAGTATTAACTTTTTTATTAACTCGTGAGTCTTAGCGAAGATAAAGTCTTATCAGCATCCCAACAGCTTTGTTTCTCTTTTATTTCTTGTCTTTCGTGCGACGTACCAGTCACAATTCTCGGTTTTTAGTCCATCCTACTTCCCTCATTAGTGAAATACCATCGCGCCATTGTTGTTATTGTTACTTTCATTAATCCACATTCTGTGCACTTCTTGCCACTTTTGTTATCGGTGAAAGAGTTTGAAATGCCGCACATGACAACGAGTTATTTTTGTGGAAATCTTTTAAAGAAGCAGTCAGAACGGATCTGGTTGCTTTGAGGTTGGCAAGCGAAAAACATTCTTATCTTTCAAACTACGGTAAATGCATAAGGCTGAATTTGTAAGGAATAGTAGAGAAAGGGAAAGAGCTTATCATATGAGTCAGTGAAGAGTGCTGATGGCGGACAAGGGAGATAACTGCTCTGCTATAGAAACTGTAAAACGAAAGGCAGGCATTTAAAAGATTGAGCATCGTATCAGAGTCTCAGTATTTTGTCTTTTTCTCTTCTTTTTTCACTTGTTTTAATCGACTACTTTCTTTTTTATTTTATAGCTTTCAATTGATTGATTCAATTTTGCTGAAAATTATCTGACGGCTCAATTTTTTATTTATTTATTTACTTGTTTCTTCAGATTTGTCTTTTCCTTCTTTCTTTTTTCTTTCTTTCTTTCTTTCTTTGTCAAATCTTCCTTTCTGTCTTTCTTTCTTTACAATTATTTTTATTTCATCTTAATTCTTTCTTTCTTTTTTTTCTTTCTTTCAAATTATTTCCTCGTAACCATTTTAAGAACTTTGATTATTATTACTTTTTACTAATTTTTCTTTTCTTTTTCATTTGCTTTGATGAATCCGACCGCCTACAGGTTTTATTCTTTCCTTCCACGACAACTAAGTAAGGAGCAAGGAACTGAAATAAAGAATAACACGCGACGAGATTTGAAGCCACATTCAAGATCTTTGGGGTCAATAAATTGCTGGAAGTTAATTATGATGCCTCTTGTTTACTTCCGGTAACGCGTTGTTTCTTAGTGGAATTATCGCATTATTTACATTATTCGGACTATTGTCCTCATCTTTGTCGCCATATTTATTACAACGTTTCGGCCGTTGTACGATCCGGCCTTCTTCAGGTGGCTGGAATGTAGAACTGAACCCTTTATTTCGCTCACTGGGGTAGACTGTTCTAGTTCCACGTGCCATGTTTAATGGATGTCAGTTATCAGTTATCTCCTGTTAATTTCCCTCTTAGCTGGGTATTGAACTCACAATCTTTGAGTCCTGCGACTGGATCTAACTAACGCCTTTATTCACTGTGCAATGTGTCCTTGACATTTCAACCACCTGAAGAAGGCCGGAGCGTACAACGGCCGAAACGTTGTAATAAATATGACGACAAAGATGAGGACAATAGTCCGAATAATGTAAATAATGTACATAATACCTAATCTCAGAAATGTAGACAGATACTGGAATTATCGCCTTGCTTGAGGCGAAGTGATTAAAACGAATATATTTTGCTTGAAATTCCGAGAGAAGATATTATTATTATTATTTTTCTTTCTTCTTGTTTTTGACTTTTTGGCTTTTATCACAACATTTACTCAGAACGTTCATCTACGATGAGTATACAGTTCATATGGGAAATAAAGTATAATCGCACAGTGTGATTCGAACTCACTTCCCTTTTAACTTGGCTGAACTTACCAACAACTCTGACTGCATTCAGAGGATTACATTTATACTTAATCCTCTCATCCCTTCTCTATTTTCCACGATTTCTTTTTATTTTTACAGTTACATTATTATTATTATTATTATTATTGTTTGTTGATGTTTTATGTTTCCCGCATTGTATCCTGTAAAGCCAGGTCCAAACTATGGTCCTTAGGCCCTAGAGGAGAATTGTCATTTCATTGATAGCACTTTTCTTAGTATATAGGATGTTCTTAGTAGGGCGACTTTCTAGGCAGCTTGTATGTTGATGTGACCTGGGACACAGTTAGTAAAATTGTCTATTGCTTTTCTCACGAGGCCTAGTGCTCCGAATACTACTGGTACAGTCTCGGTCTTCATTCCACACATATTGTTAACCGTAACGGATGTGTAAGTGGATGCAAAGGTTGACGACTCAGACTGAAAAATCGGAGAGACGAGTTCGAATTGCATTCACTTTTATACAAATATATCCTTGGAAAAAGTTGGGATTACCTTCGTCTCTCCCATGCAAGGGTTTAAATCGCAGGCCTGACTGAAGCCCCTATCCTTGAGGTAACAATAAGTCTAGGAGAAGGGAAACTCTGAAAAGAAAAAGATTGAAGAGCGATCAGAGCCTCGTCAGTATATCTTGCCTTAGACACACCGCTGCTGTTATACCTGCAGCACATAAGATGCTCATACACTTCTAATAGGGTACGGGAAACTTGATGTGACTATTTTCTAGTCGTTGCATTAAAATTTTTCGTTTTTTAGATAAAGACTTATCAACCATTGTTAGATTTAATTATGAGTAGTACTTTAATCTAAACTTTTTAATGCAAATAAGGATGTGAGTTCGAATCTCATTCAGATTCTATTTCTCATTTCCGCTCCGAGTTGAAAAACGATTCAGAGTCTGACGGCCTATGAAATGTAGCCATAAAAGCAATATGCTGAAATATTGCTACATTACAGACAAGAATATTTATTTGAACTAATTCATCAATAAGAGAATTGTTTCTGTCTGAATAAAAACTGAAGGATATTTCCTAAAACCTGGCCGAGGAAAATGGGTATCGAAACTTTAGATTTCTTTCGAAGTTTTCCTGTTGTTACTGAGATAAGAGACCCAACTGAATCAAATGAAATTTTCGTTGCTTATATTTAAGTTTTGGAATTTTTTTTTATTTTCTAAACCTGTCCAAATTTCTTAGACCAAAATAATTGTCTTAGTCTTTTTGCTATTCTTTCTTTTGTCATTTTCGCGTTCTCTTAATTATGATTCTAAAAATAAACTTATGTGAAATAGAATTTCTCTTGATTACATTAATACAATCAAAGTGGAAAATCGATGTCTATCTAATGAACAATTTTAGAACAGTATAAAGTCAGATGGGAAATTAAAAAAAGAAAATATAGACAGCGGGAATAATTCATCAGGAATATATCGTTAATTGTGAATTACGTTAGGAGATCAACTACTGCAGACGCCATCTGGTTTTGCTAGCGAAATAGTGAAATTTGTACGGAGAGACATGAGATTTATACGAAATCGGAAAACAATCCGTTCAGGAAGAAACTCGTATTCTTCAATGATCTTAGATAATTCTTTAGGAAAATCGGCTGCTGCTTGTTCGACAGCTGATGCACTTTCTTCTTGCTTCTTAATAGAATGATAACACTTAATAGACGACAACACAGTCACAGATGTTTTCATATTTCCTTGAATAAGATGACTTAAACTTGATTTTTATTTTTCGATATAATTTTACTTGACAAACGACGTATAATTGAGAACGACTTAACTCGAAATGACATAACCCGAGGTATACTTGTACTTGATTTACGTTCAATGCAAACAGATAGAATTAAATTTTGGAGTTTATCACCCCAACACATTCTTGGCCATGTACAGGGCGAAAATCCTTATAGAAAAAAATAAGAATTCCAAATAAATATTTGCTTACTTTTTAGGCTTGTCAACATTTACACATATAAAAATGAGTTTAACGTTTCACAACAATATAAACATTTCTTCTAGCTTAAAGATTTCTTTTCTTACGCACACATCACAGAGAGAGAGAGAGAGGGGGGAGAGAGAGAGAAAGAGAGAGAAAGAGTGAGATATACACATTTCTTTTAGCTTAAAGATTTCTTACGCACACATCACAAAGAGAGAGAGAGAGAGAGAGAAAGAGAGAGAGAAAGAGAGAGAGAGAGAGAGAGAGTGTTTGTGCGTGTGAGTGTGTGTGTGTGTATGTAGCGACACATTCTTTTTCTTTGTTCTTGCACACATTCACACATTTCTCACTATCATTTGCAAGTAATTACTTTCTAATGTACACACTCCCGAAACTCTCTCTCTCTTAAACATTTGTCTTTTTCTTTTCACGCGGGGAAAAGAGAGTTATCTCCTTCTAAAGCAGACTCTTCCTTTTACCCACATAAACACTAATTCCCGCTCTGCAAAGATGAAAACAGAAATGATAAATCCAGAACATCAAAACGAGGAAATGAATTTGTCCAGAAGACGAAATAAATTATCGCAGTTGTTTTTAAAATTTTGTTTCAAAAAATAATTGTAGGCGCCATTTTTTATTAGTAGAAATTCTCCCCCAATGGCGTTATAGTCTAGAAATGCAAGAGATGCATATCATTTCAATATTTCGTTAAAAAAGAAAAACTTTTGATCTGATGTTTTTTTGGAGGCTTTGCTTGACAAGAAGCAAAGGAAAAGCCCAGATATTCTCGCTTGCTTGAAATGTTGACAGCAAGAAATTGAAGAATAAATAAAAAGACGATAAAAGCGAAAAATAAAAAAAAACAGGAACTCGATATCTCACCAGCAGCATTACAAAATATTTTTGTTGTATTTGATGCTAGATATTCAGAGATATTTCTTTTTCTTGGCTTTTCTTATTGTTTATATCACTGTATAATTTTTGTCCCTGTGGTGCTCATAATTCTTCGCCATTGGCCACCATTATTCTACTGAATGGGTCACATTTGAAAACAGAGAAAACTATTTTATTGCGTAATCTCATTACTACTTCCGTTTTTTATTTGAAAATCTATTTTATATTTTTGCCATCGTTAAGATTTCATATTTATTCTCAAATTCAATCATTTTTATTTCAGTTGAAACCATCAGTCCAACCACCAAATGACTACGGTAATCATTAATATCTCGGTCACTTAGATTCATTTCATTGAGTCTATTGATAATACCAAAACACCATCAGCGTTCAGTTCGCCCTTGGAAAACATATGGAGATTAATAAATGTTGCAATTAACATCGAATAAAGATTTCCGTTTACAAAGAATTCGTACAGTAATTTGCAAAATGAAAAGGAAAGGAAATTTCTTAAAAGCTTTTTAAAAAAATTAAGAGTAAATTTTCAATTTAAGTCCTATATTTGTTTATGTGCATGTTTCTTCGAACGGGTATCATTATCTTTGTTATTTTGATTCCTATATTTCAGCTTCTGTGTTCTCTGTCTTTCCTACGCTGTATGTTACATTCAGTAATTTTGAAAACATTTAAATATAAACGGATTTGATATACACCCGAAGGTCGGGGAGTCAAACGAGAAAATGTATTAATCGAAACAAAAAGATGACGATACTAGTCCTAAAATGGCACTGCTTCAGCTCAGAATTGCACAGAACAAGATTGAGTTTTTATTCTTTATTTTCCCTCCGTCTGTTAAATTTTCTTCCTTTTTTTTTTAAATATTTTCCATTCTTTCTTGCTTCTTTCTTTCTTTCTTTCTTTCTTTCTTTCTTTCTTTCTTTCTTTCTTTCTTTCTTCTTTCTTTCTTTCTTTCTTTCTTTCTTTCTTTTTCTTTCTTTTTCTTTCTTTCTTTCTTTCTTTCTTTCTTTCTTTCTTTCTTTTCTTTCTTTCTTTCTTTCTTTCTTTCTTTCTTTTTCTTTCTTTCTTTCTTTCTTTCTTTCTAGCATGAATTAAAATAAATTTATGGGATTTCTGGTTTATGATTTAGTTTCAAATTTCTCAAATTTTGACAATTTTCAACGAAAACTTTTCCCATTATCAGTTTCAATGATAAACAAAATTTTTCTGATGTCTCAAGAGTTTTTCAAATTATTTTCGAATTTTTCTCATCGTCATTTTTCTTTTGGAATTAAATAATCGGTTTGATAGATGTTTATAAAAAACGGATGTGCAGGAAACCGCCTTTTTTTTGGAAGACGCATGAACTAACTTCAACCAAATTACATGCAAGTTTTATGGTCAGTGAAGTTTTGTCAAAAAAAAAAAACAAAACAAAAAACAAAACAAAAAACAAAAAAAAACCCGGAATGAAATAAAAAATTAAATAATATTTTCTATTTTATTTATTTCGGTAATTATCACCCCACTCCCCATTCTTTTTTTTCAAGCTTTAACATTTAACCTTTCCTTGATATCTGGCATTTTAGGTAACATAAACTCTTCTACAAGAATCCTATTGCTTACTATGTATTTTTGCCAAAAGGAAATAATTGCTGAAAAAAATGAGTTGATTTCTTTCATCTTTGATTAAAAAGTTTCTTTTTGTGTTTAATCAACAGAAATTAGACTTGAGAAAGGAGAGAGAGGTATGTATTAATTGTTTTCGTGATGATTAACGTCATTTGTCAGTCAGTTATGTGCCATGCGTGATACACGCTTAGGCGATCTTGCATCGTTCGATACATGACTGACTAGGCAGATTTATTGCCATTTCTTTTTGCGGTAGACCAGTTGCCATCCAAGGCTATAGATCACGGTCTCTGCTGCTATTTACAGATGGAGGAGGAAGTAGAGGATTTATTCATACATTTCCCAAGGGTATTAGCACGTAAGTGAATGTAATCGATTCGACTGGAATTCGAACACGGCTCTTTGATTCCTTAATCCGAGACGCTATTCATTACTCCACGGTACGTATTAGTGTGTGCACATTTTTGTGTGTGCACATGTGTGTGTGTTTATTCGTTCTCTGACGTTGAAGGCCAATTTTTTGGCCAATTGCAAAGAGGATGATTGCGATTGTTTGGTTATAGGAAAGGAACACGTGAAAATACAATAGAGAAAAGCGATCGACGACAGTTTCCTGAATTGTTTTATTTTAAAGAAAGGTTCCCATACTTTTTTTCTTAAAAAATATTTTTTCTTACGGACAAAAAATAAAGAAGAAAAAAAAATAGAAAAATAAGGAAAATAAAAACATCGGTCGAATTCGAATCGATATCACCGAAGAAAATGAAACAAGAAAAATAAGAAAGAAAAAAAGAAACTGAGTTGCTTGGTGGCTGAGATCGTTACGTTCTTCCAAAAAGCACAAGTGGATGGGAATGCAGATTTTCAAGGTAGTAAGGTAAAGCAATTATTTGATTGGCGCAAAGCAATCATTCTGTCCGGGATATGCACTCTTTATTCTTGCTATGCACTAATTTAGGATTAGTCAAAATGAGAAGGAAAGGAAGAAGGAAGAGAAAAAGGAAGGAAGGAAGTGAGAGAGAGAGAGAGAGAGAGAGAAAAGGAGAAAAAAAGAAGGAAAGAAATGAGAAAGCAAGGGGAAAGACAAAAAGGAAGAAGAGAAAAAGAAAAGTGAAGAGAAAAATGCAAAACAATAAAGAAAGATTGAAAATTAAAGAAAAGGGAGTTGGAAGGTTAGCAAATTGCAATTATATGTGGGAGTGCGCGTGCACATAACACAGAGAGAGAGAGAGAGAGAGAGAGAGAGAGAGAGAGACAGAGACAGAGAGAGAGAGAGAGGGGGGAACTCCAAACTATAGAGACATATCGAGACAGAAAGAGAGGGAGTGGTTTAAAATGAGAGAAAATAGCACAGTTAAAGGGGAGGAAATAAGAGAGAAAGATTTAGAAGTCCAGAAGATGAGAAAGCGAGTAACAGATGTGAACGAAGAACGCGCTCGCTCGCGTCACTAAAGTAAAGAAGAAGAAGAAGAAGAAGAAGAAGAAGAAGAAGAAGAAGAAGAAGAAGAAATAGCGAGCTAGCTAGCTAGATAGATAGAGAGAGAGAGAGGGGGGGGGGCGTGAATAAGTAGTAGAGAGTCTACTCTCCTCTTCTTTTTCATCCTTTTGGAAATAAATCCAGAAAACAGAAAGTTGGTATTTTTTTTAACCTCTTGAAAATCACGTGATTCAGCGTTTGACCTCGTCCGTTCGCGCTTTTTTTTATTCGATTTTTTCCCCTCTCTTTCCAATGGGGTTTTCCGATTTTTTTTTTATTCCTGTTTCTCAACCTGAACGTCATCTTTTTTTTTTGTTTTTATTTATGGCATGACACTGAATATTCGTTTGCTGATGGACACCTCTGAGGTAAGCAAGTCTTAATCAAATTACCCGGATGTTACTTGCATGAACCGCTCCGATTTCCACAAAGATTTAGTTTTTTACTCTTTTCAATTACGAGAGAGAGAGAGAGAGAGAGAGAGGGGGAGAGGGAGAGAGAGAAATGTCTTTACAGCCCTGGTAGTGCCTTTAAGGTATTGGATAGTTAATGATCACGCTGGATCATAGAAAGAAGAGGAATATGCAGCACACACACACACACACACACACACACACACACACACACACACACACACACACACACACATATATATATATATATATATATATATAAATAAATAGATAGAAAAAATATAGATAGAAAATAGATAGATCGGTGTGATACATACAACCATACACATGTGCAGTTTTATTTTTCACGCGCTTGGTTTTTCACGATCAATATGTCTGTAGCTTCTTACAGTAATTTATTGAATTTTGATCTGAAAATATCATTGTATAATGTCCGATGTGGTTAATGCAGGCGGAACAAATGGTTAATTGCATTGTCAAAATCGGAAATATATTGAAGGCGAAATATTTGTCGTGTTAAACACTTTTTTAATCATTAGGCTACGAACTTACTGATACACCCATATATATATATATATATATGTGTGTGTGTGTGTGTGTGAGAGTGTGTGTGTGAGAGAGAGTGTATGTGTGTGTACATAAATAGTGACGAAAGTAGCCAAAATATCATTGTAATGGAATGCTTTCTGTACACATTTTTCTGCCATTTTTAGCGAGTGTAGGTTAATATTCAAATGTTCCTGAAAAAATAAAATAAAAAAAGGAAATAAAAATATGAATGAAAGGGTGCAAAGAATCTGAAACACTTTCTTTTTTTTAATGAGAAACCATTTGGCTCGCTCTAAATGATTTCTTGTTTTTATTATGGGACCTGTTTGTGTTAAATGATTGCATGTAGCTGATTTTTTTAAAGGACAGGGACAAGAAGAGACTACTGTGTGTGTGTGTGTGTGTGGCGTGTATACTGGGTTACTTATATATTGTAGGTTTTAAACACACATACATACAAGAACACACACATATGTATACCTACACATATCGACGTAAAAACAAGAATGAAATATTTATTGTGGTATGTCCAATTAACACATCTACATCAACAAGAAGGAGCGATATGTTTATATGCATCTTTCCTTCACCTTGATTAAAGATGGCTGCAATTTATGCCACAATATTCATATGCCACAGTTATTTTTTCCTCCTCAGATCACTGCTGATCGTTACTCACTCCGACTGAACATGGCCAATTCACAATCTATGGCATTTCGGAGAAGCTTCTGAGTATGAAAGTTTGGGCTTTTATCAGAGACAATCAACCATTTCTTCTTACTCACAACTGCAGCGTTGAACTTATTAAATTGTAATACTGTAGGCCGGCATATTTGCTTACATTTGCAGCTGTTACGAGACAGTAGCTATCATTCACACCACATGTTGTTGATCATAATGCTTTGACTGATATGTGTGCATATATATATATATATATATATATATATATATATATATATATATATATATATATATAAAGGAGCCTTTAGTCTCGTGTTCAATATGAAATAATTAGGATAATGGAGGAGCTTAAAAGTATTTTTCAATGTATTTCTCCTCTTCAGGTAAATATCAAGGGCTGCAAATTCTGGGTTCTCTTAAATAGAATCTGATGGTTATTCCAGATTCTATTTTGTCGTTAAGGTGAGAATAGAAATTTATGAGATCATTTTTATTAGTTGATTTGCATGAACGCATAGTTTTGTGCTATCGTCACAACGTTGTAACATGAAAAGAAAGGTAAATATTGTTTGTTTCTTTTTCAGGTCTAGTCGAAATAATGGTGGCTACTCAGGTTCGTAAGGTTGCGTGATGCAGCAGTTTCAAAATGTTATTCGAGGCAGTGGTGCATCCTAACTGTGTACCTGGAGAGGGGTTACAAAAGTTGTTGGTGCGCGAACCGAAACAATAATCTCCTACGTATTCAAGTGTAGTAGGGAAATTGGTTGTAGAAAATAAATAAGAATAAATACAATCAGAGAAAAGAATGGTGCGGATTGATTGAGTGAAATCATTTAAGATTATCCCAAGACATAGCCTGTTCCGGTTTGCGCACTTACAATGTTTGCACAATCTCTCCGCCGTATACAGAATTGTGATACTTGCAATACAATATTCGGTTATTTAATGATCGCCACTCCGTACAAAATTCTGGCACATGCAGCTTAATTATCCGAAAGGCGAAAGGCGAAAGGCGAAAAGCGAAAGGCGAAAGGTAAAAAGGCGAAAGGAGAAAAGCGAAAGGCGAAAGGCGAAAGGCAAAGAGTGAAAAGTGAAAAGGCGGAAGACGAAAAGGCAAAAGGAGAAAAGCGGAAGGGGAAAAGGCGAAAGGCAAAAAGCAAAAGGTGAAAAGGCGAAAGGCGACAGTTGCCTAAATTTCTTTCAAACGTTGAACACTTTGTCTTATTGTCTACATTTTTACGCATTTATGGACAGAATTATTGCGCACGCGTCTCTGTGCGCGCGCGCGCGCACACACACACACAGAGGGTGCGATGGGTAAATTGTCGCCATTTTTATTTTTAATTTCGCGCAGGCGCGTTAGTTGTTTTTGATTTTGTCGACTGCCCGGTATAGTAGGGTCAGTTGGGCACCGTCTGTGAGAAAAAGAGCACCATGACGTAATTCAGTCTGCCAAAAACTTGGAAACGGCATGCTGTTCTGTTTGGTATTCATGCTGAACCTCCAACACGAACATTTCAGAGTGTTTGGGTGTCAATCTGGGGACTGTGTAGAGGATTAAGAAAGAGCTGGATGAGTCTAATGGTGATTACGAAGGTACGCCAGTTCGGAAAACTCACTCTGATCGTTCTGATAAGAAAAGAACACGCAAATTTGTTGGTGATGGCCACAGACTCAACACGGTGGACTACATTAAATGTCTTGAGTGCTGCCCTGGGTCAAGAGTGCTGCCCTTATGTCAGGCAACAAGCAGAAGAACCCAGTCAATGCTGTCAGACAATTTCTGTGACCACATCACCCCTTACATCTGACCACCTAACTCCCCAGACTGCAATCCACTTTGATTATTATGTGTGGGGTGCAGTTGAGCCAAACAACTCCTTGTAACACCAAAAATGACCTGAAGGCAAAGATTCTGGCAGCTCTCACCAACTTAAACAGAAGAGTTGCAGGAAATTTGGAAGCCGTAGTTGATTAAATAAATTTACTGTTTAATATTTCAAGATATTTTTGTGTAATTTTGGTAAATATGAGATGTCAGTGTTATTCTCATTTTTTCATAATTTTATCCCTCGTACGCTGCATATATATATATATATATATATATATATATATATATATATGCAGAGAGAGAAAGAGAGAGAGAGAGAGAATCAGTCAGAAAGCGAGGTATTAGGAAAGGCAGAAAACGCAAACTCGGATAAAATACACCCACCCACACACACACACAGAAAGAGAGTGACAGAGAGAGAGAGATAGAGAGAGCGAGAGAGCGAGAGAGAGAGAAAGATAGAGAGAGAGAGAGAGTGAGAAACTCCAAATTATTGAGACATATCGAGATAGAAAGAGAAGGGTTGGTTTAAAATGAGAGAAAACAGCGCAGTTAAAAGGTAGGGAATAAGAGAGAAAGATTTAGAAGTCGAGAAGATAAGAAAGCGAGTAAGAGACTAGGATATTTATATAACTGTCTTTTTCATACAACTATTGGCGTATAAAATATGCTATATATATATATATATATATATATATATATATATATAGTCGGGTTTCGATCCTAGCTAGAGGCAACCGGGTGTCAAGCCACACTGATGAGCTGTGAAACAGCGAAACTGTCTGTCTGTGGATGACATATATATATATATATATATATATATATATATATATATATATATATATTTATATATATGTATATATATAACAGTCTTTATTTGCATGTATTATATATAATTTACTGCTCATATATATATTTATTGCTCACACACACACACATAGGTTTTGATGTATACATAAGTATCTACAAGCCAGTATGGGTGTCTTTGAGATATCGTGAATAATAATGTGATTGATATTCATTCAAGATTTTCGCTCAGCTTGCTCGTCCCTAGCGATAATTCTCTTTCGCCATCTTGCGTCCCATCTACAAAACATAGTGGAAGAAGCAATTCATTGAAAATGCTTACAAGAGAAACAACGTTTAGCAATACCATAGCAACTCCACAGTTCGCATTGAAGAAATAGACACATTGTCGTTTGAATTCACTAAAGCTGATAATTGTCATTTATTGTTAGAAAGAATTGTTATTTTTGTTATTTTCTAAAGGGAAATGTATCTTTAAATTTGTTTTGAGTCCTGATTTTAATTCAATCACTTTTTCTTCTTAGTAGATACGTTCCCTTTTGACATTTTACAGCAGAAAATATTGAGGAAAAAAAGAGAAGAAAAATCCAGGAAAAATCGGATAAAAATGTGTTCGTCGTAAACAAATTCAGTTCTCAGTTGTAACTGATGATATTTCATTTTATGCTGAACTTTTTTCTGTTTTAAATTCATAAAACTGAAAGAGAAAACAAGAAATTACTTTTGAAAGGCTATTCTTTTGCTGAGCTCAATTCCAATGAGTGCCATTTGTGATACACACTAAGGCGATCATGTATCTTTCGATTGACGAGGGAGATTTTTTGCCGCAATAGGTTGCCATTTTTTTCTGTGGTAGACCAGTTGCCATCCAAGGTTATAGAACCCGGTCTGTCCTGGTATTTATCCATAGCTGGGGAAGAAGAAGAGGATTCAAACCTTTCCCAAGGGTATTAGCACATTAGTGAATATAATGGATTCAACTGGGAATTCGAACTTGCCTCTCCGATTCCGCAATCCGAGCCACTATCCATTACTCCAACGTGCCTCCTCTTCGATTCCAATGAAGTGCTGTTATAAATATTTTTCCACTTTCAGCTCTCGATAGTTTGGGGGAGTGGATAAATGTAATAAAATAATTTATCGAAACTGGAACCTTGCCAGCCTTTGTGCAAAGCTCCTTGACTAAGAAGTGGGGGGAGGGGCATCAATTGAATGTAAAAGAAAGGGAAATAAAAACAGAAGTGTTTTTTCTACTACAATGAATTGATTTGATAAACATGATTTTTTCATCAATGGCTACTCGAGCCGGTTGAAATCTGAAATAGTTGTGTTGATCGTCAAAATATGTCGAGTAAATCGGAGTCGACCTTTGGCTATCAAAATCCCCGCAATTCGAATATCAAGGAGGTTGGAAACGCGACACCAACAGTAGTAGACGTGCGGCCGACTGGAGAAAGAAACACGACGCCAGAGAGTCAGGGGACGCTGAACAGCAGTAGACGCGCGGCCACCTGGAGAAGGAAACACGACGCCGGGAAGTCGGGGGACGCTGGATAGCAGTAGACGCGCGGCCACCTGGAGAAGGAAACACGACGCCAGGGAGTCGGGGACGCTGGACAGCAGTAGACGCGCGGCAGCCTGGAGGAGGAAACACGATGCCGGGAATTCGGGGACGCTGGATAGCAGTAGACGCGCGGCCACCTGGAGAAGGAAACACGACGCCGGGGACGCTGGACAGCAGTAGACGCGCGGCCACCTGGAGAAGGAAACACGACGCCAGGGAGCCGAGGACGCTGGACAGCAGACGCGCGGCCACCTGGAGAAGGAAACACGACGCCGGGGGACGCTGGACACCAGTAGACGCGCAGCCACCTGGAGAAGGGAAACACGACGCCAGAGAGTCGGGGGATGCTGAACAGCAGTAGACGAACGGCCACCTGGAGAAGGGAACACGATGCCGGGGAGTCGGGGGACGCTGGACAGTAGTAGACGCGCTGCCGCCTGGAGACGGAAACACGACACCGGTGTGTCGCGGGACGTTGGACAGTAGTAGACTTTTCACTGGGTTCGACCTCACTGAAACCCTTTTATTGTAACTTCTTATAATTTGCATTATTTTTGTATACGCTGGCATTTTTCTTATGATATTTCATGTTATTTGATTGATATTGTTTGTAAACTTGATCTGTTTTCACACGATTACAATTGAGCCTTATTTTAGAAAAATGAAATTACTTGTCCACGAATTTATTTTCCCCATTTTATGGACGCACAAATCACTAAATTTGTGCATCTCTAATATTTAGTAAAAATTTGCATTAATTTTATTTTGATAAAATGGTTTTGGTTTTATATTACAGTACGCCTTGCAGCTCAATCCCCATTCTCCCCAATGTCGTTTAACCGATCCCTCCCCAAAAGATATAAATTTTTTTTTTTCATAAGACAAGAATAATTGCAACAAATCAATGACGTCATTGCACCTGGTGGTAAAGAAAGAATCATTCAACAGGAATAAAAGAAAAGAAAAAAGAACTCCAAAAGAACGAAAGGATTGGAAAGATAAGAGGAAGTTGAGGAACTACAATCGAAGAGTTTCCAGATAAACCATTCTGAAAATATAATATTTATTTTTAAAAACCGCATTACTTATGGTATTACTATAGAACTTTTGTTGTCAATGATTTTACTATGGAGATTTCATTGTTATTGACTTTAGTATGAGAATTTCATTGGCGATGATTTTTAAGATGTACTGCGAAATAAAACTCGTGTGGAGAAACGCATTTTATTTTATTTCTAAGAAACTGCCAGAGGGAAAATAAGATAAAGTTAGAAAAGAAATAAAAACTTTCTAAGAAATAGAGTTTGTAATCGACATAAGAAGAATCCAAAAAGAGATTACTTAGATGTAACCTTAAAAGCTGCTACAGAGGAAGCCAAAAACAAGTATGAAATGACACAAAAAGAGAGTCGCTTTACACAGAAATATCAAATGGTTCAATCCCACCAAATAATAAATTTATAAAAGCAAACATAAGAAAAACTATTCAATAAATTCATCCTTAAACGCTTTCTAACATCGGCCAAATTGCACGAAATATTCAGCTATTGCTGAATCGAATACATGTTAAAAATCCTAAAAACCCACAACAGCAAAATGGCGCCAGAAACAAGCGCAACTGAAGTATGAATGCAAACTAAACTTACTAGAAACTAACATAATATACTAAGCTACAATGACATGTAAAGGAAACCTAGAAAAAAGTACATAGGAATAATAGAAAGGAAAAGGAAAACCGAGGAAGTCCTGACATAGGAAATCATTTAAAGGCAAAAATATTCAAATAGCACAATCCTAACAAAAGATATATGGAAATTGTAAAAAGAAACAAGCGAAACCCCGTCAAAAATAACATGGCAAATAAAAAACAAACACACAGCTAGCTTCAAAACAATGCAGCCTTTGCCTAGAGGAGAACAATAAAATTAAATTTTGTTTGATTAAAACCCTGCTAACATTTTTCCAGATAAACTTCTAAAATGTAAACATAAAAAAGAAATTCCTACTACGCTACCTACTGTCATATGAATAAAATCCCATAACTTAAATAATATAACAAACTTTATTTCAAACTAGCAGCATGGCCCGGCGTTGCCCGTGCTTGATTCAAAAATCGTACGATTCATACAGCAATCGCTATCACTTGACTTAAATTATTTTTGCCCTTCCTTGCCTTTAAAGGAGTACCCTTGCCGTGCTGATGTTGCTACATGTCTTACGTCTTGCCTATCGCACACTGCGAATTTTTTCTAACCTCTATACTAAACATTAAATCTGTTACGAAAAAAGAACTAAACAAAATGAACACAAAACGATCAGCTTTAAAAAAGGACTCGTAACTGGAAAAACCAAATGAAAAAAGAATGTTAACAACAAATACTTTTTCACACCCAACCCAGTTCTGCGGAGTCAGAATCAACGTTGAGTTTAAGCAAGCGAATGAGCCAATTGGAGTAAAGTGCCATACAGATTTAAATTTTCCCACTTGTGACGAATGCAGCTATCGATTTTTTTTTGCATGCTAGCATGCTAGTTAACATTCGTGTCAGTCAGCTGTTGGCTCTCACGCTGGCCAGTAGAATCTTCCTGCCTATTCGTTGCAGCCAGCTATAGGCTCTCACTCTGGCCAGTACAAAATGACTGCAACTACATGAAAACTGCCGTAGAAGCATGAAAACATCGATTATTTCCACTATCGATGGGAGTTGGGAAATGCAAAGTCGGCCTTGGCCTTTCCACTAACTTGGAGCATGTGTATGTAAATTTGGGTGCAAATCCGTCGAAAATTGCGGCCGTGCATTCGTTACACACACACACACACACACACACACACACACACACACACACACACACTGCCTTTTATAGATAGAGATATCATAATTGCAAAATATATAAAACAAATAAATAAATGAAATATATAGAATAATACATTTAAGTAAAAAAAATACATGAGTAAACTAAATGGCACTAAATATTCTAATGCTCTACACAAAAGAACTGCGAAGGATCGGTTGCTTCTTTTCCCTAATACCCGTAATCCCTCAAGTGGCATATATATATATATATATATATATATATATATATATATATATAATTGTGTATTTGGCCAGCAATCCCTCCTTTATACAAGTTTCATTAAAGATGACTGACAAGGTACTATGATTAAGCTTTTTATTTAATTTTTCTTATGTTCATATATGTGTATCCTTTTCTGGACATAAAATGTGTGAAAATTGTTGAAACGTTTTATATATCTGAGCATTTTCGGATCTTCTATTAGCCATTATTAAGGATCTTTTTTTTTAAATTTTCAATTGAATGTGTTGATTTTTATATGTTTCTAGAGTGATGGGGATGTTTTTATTTCTATTTTCTAAACACGGTCAGCGCATTGTAGCCGTGTTCATAGTTGGTGCTATTGGGTGTTGGATTTTTCTTTTTTTTATTATTAGTGCTTCCATTATATTTATTTTTTATTTACATGTGGATGACGCTGTTAAATATGTTTTTTTTTTCTTGCCACTTGCGTTTTTTGAGGTTGTTCAACGCATAATGATTGTCTCCCTTTGCAAGATTAGTGTAACATAATCAACTAATTTGTTATTGTTAGACTGTGCTAATCTACAATTGACCATACAGGTTTGCTTAGTTGTTGTGATAGATTGACACGCGTGTTCGAGCTCAGCTGCCGTCAGTATTTAGATCTTCAAAGCTGCGGTTTTCCTGCTTTGAAGAGTGGCACAACACAATAATTTCCGCACATTTCCATAAGTTCGCCCTGAGTCAGACTAAGCTCTCGCTATATATATATATATATATATATATATATATATATATATATATATATATATATATATATATGTATGTCCATGAACATGGTTCTCCACTGCCTCTTTGCTTTATTTGAAATTTAAGCTGAGAAAATGCCGGTGTAATGAAAACAAGTTTGACATTTGGACGACTGATCCTCAGGTTTTATGCCGTGTAATCAAATATGGCAAACAGCAGAGATCTTATTTTTAAGAGGCATGCATTAGTAATTTATAGGTAACTGTGTGGAATTAATGATACCAAAGGAGATTTTTTTTTTTTTCACGAAGGAAATCGTGAAAGCTTTAGCACTCAACATGTAAGAGATTTGGCAAAAATAAGCACTTGGATATTTAACGTAATTTCAACAATCATTTCTCAGGCGTCATGGATAGATTTCAGTGCATATATATATATATATATATATATATATATATATATATATATATATATATGTGTGTGTGTGTGTGTGTGTGTGTGATTCACTTTTAGAATATTCATTTACCTTGCAGATCTGCATATATACAAATAAACAAACTTAAAAAATTAGTTTTGAAGCACTGACGAACTTTTTTCCCTGGTGCCCCGACTATGCGAGTTCAAGCATGTTACTAGATTGGCAACTAGGTCCCACCCTTTTACTGTTGAAATAGTTAAATGCAACAGCCACTTCTACTCCAACAGTTTCTTTTCTCGTACTTCCCGCCTGTGGGGCTCTCTTCTGTTTCCTTGCTTCACTGATAACTACAATCTTCAAAAATTTAAATGCAACGTCAATCGCCATCTATTTCCTTGAATCCCGTTCAGCTTTTATCCTTTCCTCGGACTCTGCTATATCCAGTCTTTTCTCTCGCCTTCCCATTCTGTAAACCCCTGCGTACTAGTGGCATTTCCGCCTTGCTTGATGCTGAAAGATTTAGAAAATAGAAAGCAAAACAAATATTACCACCGATATGGTGGCCACAAGGACAGAAGGCGTAACTGTTATTGATACAAAAAGCGGATTTACCAGAATTTGACTTAGGTTACTTATATTTATTTAAATATGCATTAGTATTCTTCGGAAAGGTATGAACCATTGCACTTTGTCTCATTAGTAGATATTAGTAGATATTTTATTAGTGTTTCATTAGTAGATATTAGTAGATATTTTCATGAAAATGTATATCTTCACTGGCATGTTAAGATGGTTTGCAATAAACAGAGTGTGTTACTGTGCTTTGGGGCAAACTATTTCGTGAAAACTAACACTCATGCTGTATTCTTCTCCTCCTCCTCCTCCTTCCCCTTCTTCTTCTTCTTCTTCTTCTTCTTCTTCTTCTTCTATCTTTTGTGTGTCTTTTTGATGTCCCTTATTGTTGTGGTAAACCCTCCTACAGTAGAATGAACTCTTCCTCCTCTCACAAATACAAACTGCAAGAGTCAGATACTGAAGAGTATGAAGTGGAGTGGAGTAGTAGATGCAGTACTAATCTACTTAATACTAACACTATTGTTTTGTATATATCTTCAATATACTTTTTCAACTTACCTTCGTCTTTCGTGTCTTTCTTTCTGGCCCCTAAACAGGCTACAACACTTATATTTCCTGTTCTGTCCTTCAGCCACATAATCTTTTTACTCACTGCTTTCTTCGGTTCCTTTTGCTTTCAAAATGTCCTTGTGAGTGTAAGAGTTTCCGTGCATTCTTTCCTCATTATGTGTTGGAGAAATTTCAATTTTCTCTTTCTGATTCTAACTCTAAGCATCTTTTTGTTACTCCCTCCCCACTTCCTTAAATCTTTTTTGTTAATTACTTACTCCGTTCATGATATTCACGGCATCGTTCTGTAGAACCACATTTCCATTGCCTCAAGTCTTCTCTTCATCTGTGAGGAAATTGTCCAGCATTCAATGCCACATAGGAGCACTCTTATTTTTGTTTCTAATGGAATATTCAAGTTTCTTAATACTTTGCTTAGCTTTTAGAAGGCATCTTTTGTTATTCCAACATACCTTTGGATTTCAGTGTCATATTTTCCATCAGCTCTTAAAATACTTCCTAGTTATTTAAATTTCTGTATTGTTTGATTTTAGCATCTCCAGTTCATAGTTCATATCTTTCGTCTTTTCTCTTGTTGACAACTAAATGATTAGTCCTTTCTTTACTACTTTGTTCAAGAGTGCTTTCAGTTTTCTTTTTATATTTGTTATCAACACGATGTCTTCTATTAGTCGTATTTATTTGCTTTCCTTTACTTTTTTAATCAGTTCACGCCAAGACGATAACGCCACTAAGTCAGGAGGAGCGGGCGATAGGCGAAACAGGCTACGTTGTTTAAGAGGTCATACAGTTTTCATCAACGTGGTATCATCTTATGATGTTAAGATTGTGCCGACAATAAATCCTGGTAGGACTTCTAGTTCTCTTTGGATTGTCTTGCTGTAAAGGTTCTCTAGATTCGGTGAGAGGACGCATCCTTGTTTTGTGCCCTTTTTGTCTATTTACTTATATATGTCTTTAGTTCATTTTCTATCTGGCGCTTTACTTTCAATATAAGTCCGTTATCATTCTAATATCCTTCCCAAATATAAAAGTTTTACCAGCAGCCCGGATCTAATTTTGACTGCACATTTATCACACACACACACACACACACACACACACACACACACACACACACACACACACACACACACACACACACACACACACACACACAAAAGGCATACTCCCACATAAAACGCAACCACCAACACAAAACGAATACTACTGTACAAAACGCATGCACACACATACTCACAAAACGCACACATACCAAATGTAACTGAAGTCCGTCGGGTTACAATAAAACAGGTTAATAGTATTTCTGCTGTGGTTTAAATCGGGTTTATTATACATGTTTCTACAATTACTTTCGACAGAATTGGCATTATATAACATTCTACTTCTATGTGCCATGTTCGTTCAAGACTTTGGCGATCATGTCTCTCCACAATTTCCTGTATTTTGTAGCTCTTAATAAATTTCGTCTTTTTGTTTACTTTCCTAAAATTTGTTCTGCCATCCATTTACTCAAACTTTCTACGTAGATTGTGGATTGTTTTCCCCTGTTTCTCTTTCCATAAATCTGTCCCGTGCGTATCAAATTTTCCAAGTCCTCTTTCTTCCTCACATGCGCTAGAAATCTCAACTGTATCTTCCTGATGTTGTGTATAAGTGTCATTTTGTCGCCATTTTCTCTAAAACTTTGTCGTTGCCAACATGTCTGGTCTATAGTATTCTCAGTGTCCTTCTGTAGAACAACATTTCTGTTGCTTCAAGTCATTTTATCTGTGAAGAGATTGTCCAGCATTCACTGCCATATACGAGGATTGATATTACATAACAGTTCAGTACTCTTTTCTGTGTTTCTAACGAAATATTTCTGTTTCTCAATCTTTTGAAAAATGCTTTTTGTACAAATGTCTTGTTCGCAACTATAAGGTTGATAGTTTTGAATATGTTGTAGCGTATGATGAAACAGAGGCGATCTTCAGGAGTTATATATATATTGATGACATTTTTCTTGAGGCAATTTCATCTCATGTAATTCGAGTCCGATTTGCTATAGTAAAATAAATTAATTAAGTTAATAAAATTTTTCTTCTGGTATAAATCAGATTTATTATTATGTCTCGCTCGGATTAGTTGCCTGTAAAAAAGTTTTAATTTTCATCGACGATGTGATTAGAAAAACCATTGTTTATTTTTGTTTAATATTTGGCAATTCTTTATAGAATGGTTTTATAGAGGAAGGTAATAATTTTACACGGTCGACCATCCGTGTACCTTCTTTAAGTATAGGTGTCCTCTTTGCTTCCATTTTTTCCTAAAACTTCCTCATTGCTCGCATGTTCAGTCCATGGTATACTTCTGTAGAGTCACATTTCTTCTTACCTCCTGTTTTCTCATCATTTGTGAGAAAATTGTCCAGCATTCATTCTCATACAGCACTATTTTTTATTGTTTTCTTGGTAGAACTTGTTGACCAACAACCGCAAATGTAACCAGTTGTATATATATATATGAGATTAAAAGATTGGCAAAGCATGCTACGCAGCGATGAAATTCTCAACTGTCAATTTTGAAATATAAACATTCAGGAAGAAGTTATCAAATGAAAGACATCGTGTGAAATTCCCGATTGGAAAATGAACGAAAAGAGGCAAATAACGGGGAGAGGAAAAATCTGTTTTCTTATTTCACAACCTGAGATTGATTAGAAAATGTCGACATTTGATGAATGAAGATCTTTCCTCCCCGGAAATAAAAAAATAAAAGAGCCTCACGTTTTCAAGTGAAGTCAGTTGAGTATTGTGGCGAGCTTCAATAGAAAATCAGGGAGATAACTGCACGAAGCAAACAACATACGCAGCAAACAGAAGAAAATAGCAAGCAAACGTGAAAGTCGATCGCTGATGTTAATGTGCACGGAGCTTCGATTAGGAGATGATTATAACGATATTCGGATTCTTCTCGGCACGTTATATGACGTCACTGCTTGCCTTGTCTGCTTCCTTCATTTCAAAGCTTTCTTTTTTTCCCCTCTGTGGCTGTGAGTTGAAACGTACAACATTTTTGTCTTTGATAAACGCAACGAGAATTCAGAGATGGACGATCACATTTAGTCGGTTGGTCCTTCTTTCGACAAAGCTCATCCCCCCTTTTCCTTTGAGCGCCTCTGCAATCGGTAAATTCTTCATTCCCAAAAGCAAAGAAACAGCAGGAAGAAGAAGAAGGAAAGATTGGAAGAAAATGCAAGGAGAGGAGAAGAAAAAAAGTAAGGCGGAACGGAGAAGGAGGGAAGACATGAGCAAGAGAGGGGAGATGCAAAATGGCGGGGGTGGAGAGAAAAAGGAGAAATAAAGAAGAAAAAATGCGTTATTATGATGGAGATATGCAAGCGAATAACTGAGAAGGAAAAAAAGGAAATTAAGAAGAGAAATAAGAAAGAGACAGCGAGTAGACGAAGGAAAGAGTAAGATGATGATGATGATGAGGAGGAGGAAGGGAGGAGGAGGAGGAGGAGGAAGGGAGGAGGAAGAGGAGGAGGGGAAGGGAGGAGGAGGAAGAGGAGGAGGAGGACGAAGGGGGGGAGGAAGAGGGAAAGGACGAGGGGAGGAGGCAAATAGTTAGGGAGGAGAAGTTGAGGAATGTCCTCATTATTCTGTTCAAGGAACTGTGTGGCATTTGTTGCTGAAAGGAACGAAGAATTCTTTGCACTGAAAATCAGTTTTCCACAACTGCCTGTGAGGGGGGGGGGGAACTGCATTCGTAGGATGTTAAGGCGCATCTGCCAAAAAAAAAAAACTGCTCTCTCTCTCTCTGCATGTGTATGTGTGTGTGAAAGAAAAAGAGAGCAATATACATTTTTTGAAAATATTGATAGGAATGAAATAGATAGGTAGAGAGAGGTGGATATAAATATTTCCTTTTGTCTTTTCTACACACACACACACATATATATATATATATTTCTACATTTATATATGCGTAGTTACATCATTCTGTTTGTAACCGAATGAGAAAAATGGATTTGTCTTACTTAATCTCCTTCCTTCTCATTGCATTTGTTGAACATTTTCCATGGAAATAGCAATCGAGTAACAAGAAGCTTGCAAGGTTTCGTTTGTGAGAAAGACGTTTGTAGGGTGAAAAATAATTCATCGCCTACAAGGCCACGCAGACGCTTTTGGACCCAATCAATACAACTCCAGCGAAGATATGGGAGCAGTATTGAATTTTCCTCTGATCTGGCTCTTGTAAAGGTAAAGGATATTGAGAGGAGTCAGGTACTTACTGGTCGGTAGAGAACTGGTCATTTTCCTAGGATCTTTAGCGACGGATCGTATATACGAGTTTCACTTGAGGACTGATGCGTGTTTTAGCTCCAAGAAGGCGTTCAAAATAAGAGGTCACCTTGAGAAAATAGATGTTCATTGCGAGAGACGAAAATTTAGGCGCTGCTCAGTGATGATGGAAAGGGCTATTGAATGTGACCAGCCAGGTTTATACCTCATTGAGCTTTTGTTAGAGTGACATCAGAAGCGATCTCAGCAGCCAGGCTCAGGTCATCAAGAATTTTAGAGGTGTACCTATATACTGTTGTATCATCTGCATAGACATCCACAGATGATCAGAGTAATAGTTGGAGCGAGTAGCGAACGTTGGGGGGGGGTGCCTCTATTAGTCTCATGAGCTTCGAATGATTGGCCATTAAAAATTACATTCAAGAAAGACTTGATAATTGAGAAGACTTTTTCAGTGATTTCATAGCCGGAGAGCTTGTATATCAACTCTCTATACCAGTATTTTCCAACCTATTGGACGCTCCCCCATTTTGGGCGCAAACTTTTTCGTCAACGCCCCACCCAGTCAAATTAAATTTCTGTTATTATACTGAATTCATCTTTCATCGTAAGATAGCAGTTAGGTATTAGTGCAAAAATAATTTTAATATTGTTTTCATTTCTGTTTTAAATGCCAATGATTAAAATACTATAAAAAAACCTTTTATTTAATAGTTTATCTCAATGTTTTCAATGCGATGGTTGACTTTGCTCCTTACTGGTTAAGGCTCTTAATCTAGGTTCCATGTTGCTTAGAAGTAATCGTAGATTTCCTCGTTTTGTAATTTGCAGACGGTTTCTTTGTTAAGCAAAAAACTGTGTCACTGCGTTGAAAGCACATTCAGCCATATTGGAAGTTAGAAAAGCAATGAAGAAAAGTTGGATAGCTTCCCACAGCTTTAGATACCTTTCAGAAATTTCTTTTTTAGCCAATATTGAATAATTTTTGAAAATTTGAAAAAAAACAAAAAAACAAAAACGTAAAATATACACCACCCACCTTATTATGTTCACCGCCCCCAAATGTAATAAGAACTCCCACTGCCCTCTTTCAACATAACAGAGCCCATAAGGAGGGCGCTAGGACCCATATTGAGAAAGACTGCTCTATACTATACCACAACTTGCCAAAGGCATTCAATATATAGAATGCGATCGTCCCTGAGATGTATTTATTGTCTCATGTCTCACTGGTTCTATGAGTAATATGTGTGAGATATACATGAGCGCTTACCAGCATTCTTGAAGACACAGCAGACACTTGACAATGATTTGGGGAGGAATTAAACAATTTTGCTATGATTGGTAGAAGTTAGGGTTAATGTTAGGTTAACTTAGAACTTAGGGTTAAAATTCTTAAGGACAACGATTATGATTTTATCTGGACTAGTAGCCTTGTCAGGCAGAAAACTTTTGATAAGTCTTGAGACTTCCCGGGCTTTGATAGAAATATTACTAAGGTTGTGCTCCGTGAGATAATGGGATCCAGAGAACGAGATGGCCTTTGTTGTCTAATGTGGAATTAGCGGCAAAGATCGTAGCGAAGAATTTTGTTTCCTCTGACAAGGATAAGATAACCTCAGAAACATTTCTGATCGTAGGAACCGACGCTTTGCCCTTCTTGAGAATTTTGTTTGGAGATTTTTCCAGAACTCATGTGTCAAAGTTACAAAACCTTCGCAGACTGACTTAGTAGGCTGGGTACCAATGAGCTTTAGCTCCGTGTGTGTTTCTATTGAACAGTGTAATCCAGTACCTTTCCAATATCACCTCATGTATATGTAAGTATTGAGCATTCTAGGTTTTAGTCTTTCTACTCGTTTGGGATTTTTGTCTTTGGACTAAGAACTTAAAGTATTTGGCGATTTGTTTCGTCTTCTTCTGATGTTTTTAGTTCTTTCTTTTTTTATTTCTAATTTTTTCCTCGGGTACCGATTTGTCCTGACATATCTGCAAGGTTTTACAGACGAGTACTACTACTACTACTACTACTACTACTACTACTACTACTATATATATATATATATATATATATATATATATATATATATAGTGAGAGAGAGAGAGAGAGAGAAAGAGAGAGAGAAAGAGACAAAAACAGAGAGGCAGAAACAGAGAGAGTGATAGGGAGATAAAGATAGATAAAGAATAGGTGTTTTAGAAAAAAAAAAGGGAAAATTCAAATGTTTATTTTGGAAATTTAAAACAAATTATCAAAGTAATCCCGAAAAACATCTGATTAAGTAAAATTTTGCTAACAAAAAACAATGAAGATTGCTGATTTTATCAAAGCTTCGAATTTTTATTCTCAACTTACTCAGAATAACAAAATAATCTTCCATTTTTATGCAAAAAATTATTCTGTAAGTATACTGGATCGGTAGAAGGTAAAGTCATTCAGTTTGGTGTAATGTAGAAAGAGTTCAATCTATAAACACTATCGCGGCCTTGTGCCATACTAGACTAATTTCAATAAATGGATTTTAATGTAGGCTTGTCATAGCGCGACCATTAACAACTTTGTTTTTATTTAGCGTAATGAGTTGAATCATTAATTGTTACCCAACTATTATAACCCTGTGCCAGACTAGACTGAAGACTAATACATATCTTAAACGCTTTCTGCTACGGTAAATAATGTTTAAGGAGTGACTCATATTAAAACCATAAAAGCATCTTCAAAAATCAGGGAAAAATCTTTGAAGAATTTGCAGGTAAGGCAGAAATTTCTCAAAGAATTCCTGTAATTTGTGTTTATCTTTTTCCAACAGTTATAATCCACGCCATATCTGCCGGCATTTTGACTGCTGCTGCTGCTGCTCTTCAAGATTGGAAACGTTCAAGAGGAATTTTTCTTATTTGCTTGTTGGAATCTTCATATTTCAAATATTTTCATGGCAGATATTCTATCTTTCATGTCTTCGGGACATTTTGTTGCAGATGTATGCGTGGGGTGTGCAGAAAGTGTGTTAAAAGAAGATAAGGCCGCAGAATTAGACGGGCGGGTGTTGGGGAGAGAGAGACTAAAAGGCTGAGCTGTGATAAAAGCAGAAATTTTGAATTTTTCTTTTATAATATTAGTAGGTAGACAATTCTAAAGAGGGAACACATACATAATATAGTCTGTAGAATCGTACACATTATCTCTCTCTCTCTTTCACTCCCTCTATTTCTGTCTGTCTGCCTGTATCTCTCCTCTGTCTCTGTCTCTCTCTGTCTCTCTCTCTCTATATATATATATATATATATATATATATATATATATATATATATAAAAGTGGACATTGAAGTCAACACCCAGAGGCGACAGTTTGCTTCATGCTAAACGCAATAGTCAGGCCATGTGCGTTGTGTTTTTGCTCGACTTTGTATACATATATAGGTCAGCGATGCATTGTGGGTATTATACTGCATTGTGGGTAGTCTATTGTATTATACGAACAGTTATTTTGGTGGGCGTGGTTTGTTAATTTGTTTATTAGTTTATTTGCTTATTTATTTGGATAAATTTATTATATATATATATATATATATATATATATATATTAATAATAAATATACATTTTCTCCTCAGCAGTAACACAAATCTGAGTTTCATGCGCGATGCAATCGTCAGGTGCTGATTGAAAACTGACAATGTATATATATATATATATATATATATATATATAATTCCATCAATAAAAATATTACTTTAGTCCAATGAACTTTTTGAGTGAGAAAACGCCTTACATGGAATGTTTGCCACTTTGTCATTATCTGACATTGTTCTGATATTCTGATATATATATATATATATATATATACCATCTTCTTCTCAACAATTTGCTGTCGTGGGTTTTACAGAGCAAGAAAGCAAATCAAAGTAAGGAACACACACACACACTGGCCACGCATAGAAGGTTCTTTTTAGAGAGAGTAAAAAATGACAGAGATATGAGAAAAGAAAGAGAGAATAAGAAAGAGAGAAAGAAAAGAGAGAAAGAGAGAGAGAGAAAGTCACAAAAAGACAGAGAAAAGAGAGTAAAAAGAGAGAGAAAAGATAGAGAGATAGTAACAAAGAGACAGAGAAAAATGAGAGAGAGAGAGAGTTAATATGAGAAAAAAGAGAGAGTAACAAAGAGACAGATAAGAGGGAGAGTAACAAAGAGAAATGAGAAAAGCGAGAGAGTTAAAAAGAAAAGACAGAGACGTGAGAAAAGAGAGAAAGAGAGAGTAACAAAGACACAGAGAAAAGAGAGAGAGAGTGACATAGAAACTGAGAAAAGAGAATAGTGTGATAGAGAGTGACAAAGAGTCGGAGAAATACGAAGAGAAAGAGGAAGAAAGAGACTGAGAAAAGAGAATAGTGTGATAGAGAGTGACAAAGAGTCGGAGAAATACGAAGAGAAAGAGGAAGAAAGAGACTGAGAAATCAGAAAATAGAGAAAGAGAGAGGGAGGGAAAGAAAACTGGAGAAAATGGAGACATGAACGTGAAACTTAAACACACAGACGTACACGCACGCACGCACGCACACACAATCACGTTGAGGCACACACGTACACACATGCACGCACACACGTACACATTAGCATTGCAAACAAAATTTGCTGGCTTGAATTTTTTATGCTAAAAATCTTTGAAGTCGTGTGCAGAGCACACCTGGTGACCGATAGAATCGTAATTTGATGTCTATTGTCTCTTGGAAGTTGAAAGACAAAAAGGGAGAGAGAGAGAGAGACAGGAGAAAGAGAGAAAGAGAAAGAAGAGAGAGAAAAAGAGAGAGAGAGAAGGTAGGGAATTGAAAGATCAGTTAAAGCGAGGGGCAGCGGAAAGGAACGGTAATAGTTAAAGATGAGTGGGTGAAGGAGAGATGTGAGAGAGTAAGAAGAAGAATGAGAGAGATGAAGTGTGCAGAAAGAAGAAAGGGTGAAGAAAGATAGGAGATAGAAAAATGTTACTGAGAGGAGATGCAAACAGTATCAGAAAGACAGATAGAGAAAAGGCAGAAGGGGAGAGAGAGAGAGAGAGAGAGAGAGAGAGAGAGAGTGGAAGGGAAAAAGAGAAAAATAAAAGAAGGAAGCAAATAAGAAACAGTGACAGTAAGGATAAAATAGAGCGAGATGAATGAGAGAGGCTGAGGAAATGTGGGTGAGAGAGAAGGCAGAGCGAGAAAGAGGGTTAGCGAGGGAGAGAGAGAGATACAGAGAATAAAATGGGAGAAAGAGAGGGAGATATAAGAAAGAAAAGAAGAAGTGTGTGAGAGATCTAGATGTAGGAGAGAGGTAACGTAGAGATCGGAAGTAAGAGATGGAAAGAAAAAAAAAGAAAGAGAGAAATAAATAAAGAAAGAAAAGCAAAATATATCAGAGAAACGAAAAGGAGAAAGAGTAGGAAAAAAAGAGAGAAAGGATTTGTTGGTGAGGGCGAAGGTAAAGGTAGGAAAGCAAAAGAGAGATACGAGGGAGGAAAAAGATATAGAGAGAAAGACGAGAAAAGGAAAGGGAAAAGTGGAAGGCGAAGAATGAGGGTGAGTGGATGTAGGAGGAAAAAGATATAGAGAGAAAGACGAGAAAAGGAAAGGGAAAAGTGGAAGGCGAAGAATGAGGGTGAGTGGATGTAGGAGATAAAGAGAAATAGAGAGTGAGAGAGGAGAAGAGGAGAGAGAGAAGAGAAGAGGAAAGAGAGAAGAGAATATAGAGGAGAGAAAAGAGAGAAAAAAGAGAAGAGGAAAGAGAGAGAGAAGAGAGAGAAAAGGAAAGAGAGAGAGAGGAGAGAAGAGGGAAGAGCGAAAAGAGTAGAGAGAGAGAGAGAGAGGAGGGAAGAGTAAAGAGAGAGAAGAGAAATGGAAAGAGACAGAGAGAACAGATGAGAGAGAGAGAGAGAAGAGAAGAAGAAGGAGAGCGAGAGAGAGAGAGAAAGGGGGAAGATGTAACAAAGAGAATGTGTAAAATAAGATGCGAAAGATGATTGGAATCTGAGAGTGAGATGTGCAAGAAATAAAAAGGAACAAAGAAAGAATTAAATCGAAAATAAAAGAAATTAAAACGTAAGATATTTTTAAAATATCCACCGAGAAGAAAACAATTTGACGGCTGTGCTTTTCTTTGTCAGTTTTTCCTTTCTTTATTTCATTCTCTGTTATTTTCATTTGTTTTTCTTTGCCATTTTCTTTCTTTTTTTTCTTTCTTTCTTTCTTTCTTTCTTTCTTTCTTTCTTTCTTGTTTTCGTAATCATTTCTTTTTCAATTCTTTCCTTGTCATTTTCTTTATTTCTGTCATTTTCTGCTTTTCTTTTCTTTCTTCTTTGCTTTTCTTTCTTTTGAAATTCGTTTCTTTTATTATCTCTTTCAAAAGGAAAGAAAGAGTTTGCTTCATGACTTGATGCTAAAAATCGAAGCAAGCTTCCTTTTAAAGAAACGACAGAACACATTCTTTGCAAAATGAATACTGAACATTTTCTCTTCTTGGAAAATGTCGAATGAAAAATGAAGTAATAGTGAATAAAGTCAACGAATGAAAAATGAAGGAAAAATATGAAGACAACGAAGCTAACCAATCAATAAACGAGATGGTCGTGCGAAAAGCATGCTGGGAACTAGGAAAAAATAATCTTTTGGAATGTCTTTGTTACGAAGAAACTAAATTTCTTATATATACATGTATGTGTGTGTGTGTTTGAATGTGTGTGTGTGTGTGTTTGAATGTGTGTGTGTGTGTGTGTGTGTGTGTGAGAGAGAGATTTTAAGTTCATGCAGCTTAAGGTCGCTTTGGGGTGTTTTCGGCTATATCAACTAATTAATTTTTTTAAAGAGAAAGGACAGTTTCTACTTTAAAAACTAACATTAAAAGAATGAAATGAAACTTTTGTTTATTGTTGCCTTTTCTTTCCCAAATAATCGTTTCTGCCGACCACATTCTTTTAGGTTATTGAACAAAGAAAAGAAAGTTTTTGTTTTTCATTCATTTCTTCTCGGTTGAAAAAGACGAAAATAAGACTAAATTATTTCTGAACAAAAGTCTCAATTTTTATCTTCTACTTATACTTTTAAATGAATCCGTTGATATCTGGAAACAAAGAGAAACCTTTCGTTCTCTTTTGATTACTTGAGAAATAAAAACAAGGAAAGAAAAAAATGAAACCATTTTGTTATTGTTTTTCATTAATACTGATTTCTTTTAGATTACTGAAAAACAAAGAAATTCCGCCTTTGCTTTTTGTTGTCTTTCTTGATTTTTCTTTATTAGAAAGAAAAAGAATTATGTTTTTATTTTCGCCGATCATTTCTTTCATATCGAGAAAACATTAGAAGTTTTATTCTTGTTGCTAAACCCCTTTTTGCCTAGTTTGGCAAAAGACCATAAACATTTGACACTCATCTTGTTTTCTTTTCTTTTGTTGGGAAGTTTTTCAAACAAAAAAAGAACTTTCTTTTTTCATTCATTCTTTTATTCATTAATGAACTTTTTATTTATTCGTTCATTCTTTTCGTTAAATATTTTTCATTTTTTTCTTTCATTCATTCATTCATTCTTTCTTTCTTTCTTTCTTTCTTTCTTTCTTTCTTTCCCGCACTTGTACTTTTTGTGTTGGTGTATTTAGTCACTTCTTTGTGTTTAAAATTTCTTTTTCAGTTTTATTTTCTTTTTTCCTTTTCTTTCGTTTTCTTTCTGTCCCACTCTCAGTAAATTCCCAGGAAAAATGAATTCCAAGATGGAAGCCTTTTTATTTTTTTTATTGAAATTAATATTTTCTCATTCTTATTTCTTTCATTTTATTTCTCCATTTTGAGAGAAATCGAGCCAATCATAATCCCGTATATCCAAAAGAGGCGACAGTACCCACATAGATATCAATGTGCTGTCCCGCTTTTTCAACTTCTTAATTCATCTCTTGCTTCTAAAGGCGATCAAAACAAAGGTTTTTTCTATCTATTCTCTTTTCTTCCAATAAGAAAACATAAATTAATAAATATACAATATTTTTTTTGTTTCTTTAGGCTTCCTTTATTTCTTTGAAAGAATTCGTATAACGCATTCAACTCTTTTATCGATTTGAGGAAATATCTTGGGAAGTAGAAATGGCGCCGAAAAATTCGCTATTAACCGAAATTGGTTTGGAAACAATTAACCTAACGCTTCTCCCCACCCGTTTCCCACCCGTTTCAGCCACACAACAAAGAATTTTTCTTCTTCTATTTAAATGTTTTTGATAAAACTATCGGATTTAATTTTCTGTTGTTTGTTTTTCACCTGACGACACTCAAAGGGATATGTCGATTCAAACAGTGTTCATCTGTCCGTTAGATATACATTGCCATGTAGAGTTCATGTGTGTGAACGCTATATATATATATATATATATATATATATATATATATATATATATATATATATATATATATATATATATATATATATATATATATATATATACATCAATTTACTTTTTTCTGTCATCACAAATCAGGTAGAAGGAATAAATGTTTACGCAATATAGAGAAATTGAAGAAAGAAAATTAAAAAAATAAAATCATTTCCCGAAAAACTTATCCATTCACTACGTCCGCAATAACTTTACTCAGCAGACAAATCATTTCCAAAATTTTACTATAAACCAAACACTTAATGTCGACAGAATTCTCAAGGAGGCAACCATATTTCAATTAATTCCAATTTGGGAGTTGATTGTGCCTTTGAATCATGTTTCTGTCTCTTTTTCTTCATTATTTCTCTGCACTTCCTCTTTTTTCTTTTCCTCTCTGCATTTTCCCTCTTCAGTTTCTCTTATAGTACTTCCCTTCTCCGCATTTTCTCTTTCTTCTTTCCCAATCTGCAGTTTCTCTTTGCCTTTCCTTCTCTGAAACTTTCTCTTTTTTCTTTTCTTCTTTGCACTTTCTCTTTTTTTCTTTCCCTGCACTTTCTGATTTTCTTTCTTTCTTTCTCAGCACTTTCTATTTTTTCTTTCCTTCTCAGCAGTTTATCGTTTTTTTTCCCTCACTGCAGTATCTCTTTGCATTTCCTTCTCTGCACTTTCTCTTTTTTTTTTTCTTTCTCTGCACTTTCTCTTTTTTCTTTCTTTCTCTGCACTCTCTCTTTTTTCTTTCATTCTCTGCACTTTCTCTTTTTTCTTTCTTTCTCTGCACTTTCTTTTTTCTTTCCTTCTCTGCACTTTCTCTTTTCTTTCTTTCTCTGCACTTTCTCTTTTTCTTTCTTTCTCTGCACTTTCTCTTTTTTCTTTCTTTCTCTGCACTTTCTCTTTTTTCTTTCTTTCTCTGCACTTTCTCTTTTTCTTTCTTTCTCTGCACTTTCTCTTTTTTCTTTCCTTCTCTGCACTTTCTCTTTTTCTTTCCTTCTCTGCACTTTCTCTTTTTCTTTCTTTCTCTGCACTTTCTCTTTTTTCTTTCTTTCTCTGCACTTTCTCTTTTTTCTTTCCTTCTCTGCACTCTCTCTTTTCTTTCCTTCTCTGCACTTTCTCTTTTTTCTTTCTTTCTCTGCACTTTCTCTTTTTCTTTCCCTCTCTTTTTTCTTTTTTTTTCTTTCTCTGCACTTTTTCTTTTTTCTTTCTCTTTTTTTTTCTCTTTTCTTTCTTTTCTTTTCTTTCTCTTCTTTCTTTTTCTTTCTTTCTCTGCACATTCTTTTTCTTTTCTTTTGCACTTTTTTCTTTCTTTCTCTGCACTTTCTCTTTTTTCTTTCTTTCTCTGCACTTTCTCTTTTTTCTTTCCTTCTCTGCACTTTCTCTTTTTTCTTTCTTTCTCTGCACTTTCTCTTTTTTCTTTCTTTCTCTGCACTTTCTCTTTTTTCTTTCTTTCTCTGCACTTTCTCTTTTTTCTTTCCTTCTCTGCACTTTCTCTTTTTTCTTTCTTCTCTTCTTTTTCTTTTTTCTCTCTTCTTTTCTTTCTTTCTCTTCCTTTCTCTTTCATTTTTCTTTCTTTCTCTGCACTTTCTCTTTTTCTTTTCTTTTCTCTGCACTTTCTCTTTTTCTTTTTTTCTCTGCACTTTCTTTTTTCTTTCTTTCTCTTTTTTTTTTTTCTCTCTGCACTTTCTCTTTTTCTTTCCTTCTCTGCACTTTCTCTTTTTCTTTTCTTTCTGCACTGTTGTTTTTTTTCCTTCTCTGCACTTTCTCTTTTTCTTTCTTTCTCTGCACTTTCTCTTTTTCTTTCTTTCTCTCTGCACTTTCTCTTTTTATTTCTTTCTTCTCTCTCTTTTCTTTCTTTTTTCTTTCTTTCTTCTCTGCACTTTCTCTTTTTTCTTTCTTTCTCTACACTTTCTCTTTTTCTTTCTTTCTCTGCACTTTCTCTTTTTCTTTCTTTCTGCACTCTCTTTTTCTTTCCTTTTCTCTTCTTTTCTTTCTTTCTCTGCACTTTCTCTTTTCTTTCTTTCTCTCTTCTCTTTCTCTTTTCTCTTTCTTTTTTCTTCCTTTCTTTTTCTCTTTTTCTTTCTTTCTCTGCACTTTCTCTTTTTCTTTCCTTTCTCTTTTCTTTTCTTTTTTTTTTTTCTTTCTCTACACTTTTTTTTCTTTCTCTTCTCACTTTCTCTTTTTTCTTTCTTTCTCTGCTTTCTCTTTTTCTTTCTTTCTCTGCACTTTCTCTTTTTCTTTCCTTCTCTTCTCTTTTCTTTCTTTCTGCACTTCTCTTTTTCTTTCTTTTTCTTTTTTTTTCTTTCTGCACTTTCTCTTTTTCTTTCTTTCTCTGCACTTTCTCTTTTCTTTCCTTTCTCACATTTCTCTTTTTCTTTCTTTCTCTGCACTTTCTCTTTTTTCTTTCTTTCTCTCTTTCTCTTTTTCTTTCTCTCTTTTTTTCTTTCTTTCTCTGCACTTTCTCTTTTTCTTTCTTTCTCTTCTCTTTTTCTCTTTCTTTCTTTTTTTCTCTTTTTCTTTTTTCTCTGCACTTTCTTTTTCTTTCTTTCTCTGCTTTTCTTTTTTCTTTCTTTCTCTGCACTTTCTCTTTTCTTTCTTTCTCTGCACTTTCTCTTTTTTCTTTCTTTCTCTGCACTTTCTCTTTTTTCTTTCTTTCTCCGCACTTCCTCTTTTTTCTTTCCTTCTCTTCACTTTCTCTTTTTCTTTCTTTCTCTGCACTTTTTTTTTTCCTTCTCTTTTTTTTTTCTTTTCTTTCTTTTTCCTTTCTCTTTTTTCTTTCTTTCTCTGCACTTTCTCTTTTCTTTCTTTCTCTACACTTTCTCTTTTTCTTTCTTTCTCTGCCTTTCTCTTTTTCTTTCTTTTCTTTCTCTTTTTTTTCTTTTTTTTCTCTTTTCTTTCTTTCTCTTTTTTTTTTTCTTTTTTTCTTTCTTTTCTTTTCTTTCTCTTTTTTCTTTCTTTCTCTGCACTTTCTTTTTTTCTTTCTTTCTCTGCACTTTCTCTTTTTCTTTCTTTCTCTGCACTCTTTTTTTCTTTCTTTCTCTTTTCTTCTTTTTTTTCTTTCTCTTTCTCTTTTCTTTCTTTCTCTCTTTCTTTTTCTTTCTTTCTCTGCACTTTCTTTTCTTTCTTTCTTTCTCTGCACTTTCTCTTTTTCTTTCTTTCTCTGCTTTCTTTTTCTTTCTTCTCTGCACTTTCTCTTTTTTCTTTCTTTTTCTGCACTTTTTTTTTTTTCTTTCTCTGCACTTTTTTTCTTTTCTTTCTTTCTCTCTTCTTTCCTTCTCTGCACTTTTTTTTTCTTTCTCTGCACTTTCTCTTTTTTCTTTCTTTCTCTGCACTTTCTTCTCTTTTCTCTTTTTTTCTTTCTTTTCTTTTTTTTCCTTTTCTGCACTTTTCTTTTTTCTTTCTTTCTCTTTTCTTTTTTTTTTTCTTTCTTTCTCTGCACTTTCTCTTTTTTTCTTTCTCTGCACTTTCTTTTTCTTTCTTTCTCTTTTTCTCTTTTTCTTTCTTTCTCTACTTTCTTTTTTCTTTCTTTCTCTTTCTTTCTCTTTTTTTCTTTCTTTCTCTGCACTTTCTCTTTTTTTCTTTCTTTCTCTGCACTTTCTCTTTTTCTTTCTTTTTCTCTTTTCTTTTTTTTTCTTTCTTTCTCTGCACCTCTCTTTTTCTTTCTTTCTCTTTCTCTTTTTTTTCTTTCTGCTCTTTCTCTTTTTCTTTCTTTCTCTTTTCTCTTTTTTTTCTTTCTCTGCACTTTCTCTTTTTCTTTCTTTCTCTGCACTTTCTTTTTTCTTTCTTTCTCTGCACTTTCTCTTTTTTTTCTCTTTCTCTCTTTTTCTTTCTCTTTTTCTTTTTCTTTCCTTCTCTGCACTTTCTTTTTTTTTTTCTTTCTCTTTTCTTTCTTTCTTTTTTTTTTCTTTCTCTCTACACTTTCTCTTTTTTTCCTTCTCTTTTCTCTTTTTTCTTTCTTTCTCTTTTCTCTTTTTCTTTCTTTCTCTGCACTTTCTCTTTTTCTTTCTTTCTCTTTTTTCTCTTTTTTCTTTTTTCTTCTCTTTTCTTTCTTTTTTTTCTTTCTTTCTCTACTTTTCTTTTTTTCTTTCTCTTCTCTCTTTTTTTTCTTTTTTCTTTCTCTTTTTTCTTTCTTTCTTTTTCTCTTTTTCTTTCTTTCTCTGAACTTTCTCTTTTTCTTTCTTTCTCTGCACTTTCTCTTTTTCTTTCTTTCTCTGCACTCTCTCTTTTTTTTTTCTTTCTTTTTTTTTTCTCTTTTTTCTTTCTTTTTCTTTCTTTTCTCTTTTTCTTTCTTTCTCTGCACTTTTTTTTTTCTTTCTTTATTTTCTTTTTTCTTTCTTTCTTTTTTTTTCTTTCTTTCTCTCTTTCTTTTTCTTTTTTCTTTCTCTGCACTTTCTCTTTTTTTTTCTTTCTCTTCTCTTTTTTTCTTTTTCTTTTCTTTTTTTCTTTCACTTTCTCTTTTTCTTTCCTTCTCCTTTCTCTTTTTTCTTTTCTTTCTACTTTTTCTTTTTCTTTTTCTCTTTTTTTCTTTCTTTCTCTCTTTTTTCTCTTTTTCTTTCTTTCTCTGCTTTCTCTTTTTTTCTTTCTCTTTCTCTTTTTTTCTTTCTTTCTCTGCCTTTTTTTTTTCTTCTTTCTCTCTTTTTTTTTTCTTTCTTTTCACTTTCTCTTTTTCTTTCTTTCTCTTTTTCTTTTCTTTTTTCTTTCTTTCTCTTCATTTCTTTTTTTTCTTTCTTCTCTGCACTTTCTCTTTTTTTTTCTTTCTTTCTTTTCTTTCTTTTTCTTTCTTTCTCTGCACTTTCTCTTTTTTCTTTCTTCTCTGCACTTTTCTTTTTTTCCTTCTTTTCTCTTTTTCTTTCTTTCTGCTTTTCTTTTCTTTCTTTCTCTGCACTCTTTCTCTTTTTTTTTCTCTTTTCTTTTTTTTTCTTTTCTCTTTTTTCTTTTCTTTCTCTGCACTTTCTCTTTTTTCTTTCTTTCTCTGCACTTTCTCTTTTTTTCTTTCTTTCTCTGCTTTTTCTCTTTTTCTTTCCTTCTCTGCACTTTCTCTTTTTTTTCTTTCTCTGCACTTTCTCTTTCTTTCTTTCTCTCTTTCTCTTTTTTTCTTTCTTTCTCTTTTTTTCTTTCCTTCTCTGCACTTTCTCTTTTTCTTTCTTTCTCTTTTTCTTTCTCTTTTTTTTTCTTTCTCTTCTTTCTTTTTCTTTCTTTCTCTGCTTTCTTTTTTTCTTTCTCTCTCTTTCTCTTTTTCTTTCTTTCTCTTTTTTCTTTTTTCTTTCTTTTTCTCTTTCTTTCTTTTCTTTCCTTCTTTTTCTCTTTCTTTCTTTTTTCTTTCTTTCTCTGCACTTTCTCTTTTTTTTTCTTTCTCTTTTTCTTTTTCTTTTTTCTTTCTTTTCTCTTTTCTTTCTTTCTTTTCTTTTTCTTTCTTTTCTCTGCACTTTCTCTTTTTTTTCTTTCTCTTTTCTCTTTTTCTTTCTTTCTCTTTTCTTTTTTTCTTTCTTTCTCTACTTTCTCTTTTTTTTTTTCTTTCTTTCTCTTTTTCTTTTTTCTTTCTTTCTTTCTTTCTTTCTCTTTTTCTTTCTTTCTTTCTCTTCTCTTTTTTCTTTCTTCTCTGCACTTTCTCTTTTTCTTTCTTTCTCTTTCCTTCTCTTTTTTCTTTCTTTCTCTTCTTCTCTTTTTTCTTTCTTTGCACTTTCTCTTTTTTTTTCTTTCTCTTTTTTTTTTTTCTTTCTTTTCTTTTTTTCTTTCTTTCTCTTTTTTTCTTTTCTTTCTTTCTCTGCACTTTCTCTTTTTTTTTTCCTTCTCTCTTTTTTTCTTTTTTTTTTTTCTTTCTTTTCTTTTCTCTTTTTCTTTCTTTCTCTGCTCTTTCTCTTTTTCTTTCTTTCTCTGCACTATCTTTTTCTTTCTTTTTCTTTTCTCTTTTCTTTCTTTCTTTCTTTTTTCTTTCTTTTTTTTTCTTTCTTTCTCTGCACTTTCTCTTTTTCTTTCTTTCTCTGCACTTTCTCTTTTTTTTCCTTCTCTGCACTTTCTTTCTTTCTTTCTCTTCTTTCTTTTTTCTTTCTTTCTCTTTTCTTTTTTCTTTTTTCTTTTTTCCTTTCTTTCTCTTTTCTTTCTTTTCTTTTTTTTCCTTCTCTATTCTCTTTTCTTTCTTTCTCTGCACTTTTTTTCTTTCTTTCTTTTTCTTTTTCTTTCTTTTCTTTTTCTTTCTTTCTTCTCTTTCTTTTTCTTTCCTTCTTTCTTTCTTTCTTTTCTTTTTCTTTTTCTTTTCTTTTCTTTTTTTTTTCTTTTTTCTTTCTTTTTTCTTTCTTTTTTTTTTTTTCCTTCTTTTCACTTTTTTCTTTCCTTCTCTGCACTTTCTCTTTTTTTCTTTCTCTGCTTTCTTTTTTTCTTTCTTTCTTTCTTTCTTTTTTTTTTCTTTCTTTTCTTTCTTTTCTCTCTTTTTCTTTCTTTCTCTCTTTTTTTTTTTTCTTTCTTTCTCTTTCTTTCTCTTTTTTCTTTCTTTTCTCTTCTCTTTTCTTTTTTTTTTATCTTTTTCTACTTTTCTCTTTTTCTTTCTTTCTCTGCACTTTTTCTTTTTTCTTTTCTTTCTTTCTTTTTTTCTTTCTTTTTCTTTCTTTCTCTTCTTTCTTTCTTTCTCTTTTCTCTTTCTTTCTTTCTCTTTTTCTTTCTTTTTTTTTTTTCTTTTTCCTTCTCTTTTCTTTTTTTTTTTTCTTTTTTCCTTCTCTTTTCTTTCTTTTCTTTTCTTTCTTTTTCTTTTCTTTTTTCTTTCTTTCTTTTTCTT